>BMAO01023798.1:0-70187 GCA_019973975.1 Trichonephila clavata
ATTTACATTTACCTGGATAATTTGTAAGGTTTATAATATAATCCCTTAAATGGCCAATTAAAGTTACGCGATTCACTTCCTAATGCCAGCGTTTTCCATGTAGGCACGCGTATATAATGTATTATGGGGGAGACAGAAAAGGAAATAAATAAGCAAATCCTCTGAAATAAGTAAATCCTTCGAAACATAGTCAGGTCCTTTTAGCGCGTTTCACGTAGTGGAACAAAAGCGCTATTAGACGCAAATTTAGTCTTCGTTCCATATTTTGTCGAACCTTTTTCTCAGCCAATAAGCAACCCATTGACCTCGGTTTTCGCGCATTTGGTCGCATTTTGCCCTAGATGAGCGCCGAATCATATTTAAATTTAATAATTTTTAAATTAAATTTTTTTTAAGTGCAGTTTACTTTCTGTTATTAAAAGTTCATAGTTGCATTACTGTAAAATACAACATGTGAAAAACGCTCTAAAATTACTTGGCTATGCCAATGATTGATATCTTGTTTTTGCATTCCAGAGCCTTCAGAATAATTTTATGGATAGCAGTGCTTAGAAAAAATCGTACTTCGAAAAGACGTAATTATACTTCCGGGGAAATTAAAGCTTTGGATGAGTGAGACGTTTATATACGTCAGTGTCGCTTAAGAGGTTAAGTCGTATTGTAACTTTAGCGTCAAGTAAAGTATTATTGAATTCAATACATTGATATTGTATGGAAGGGGGGGGGTGTAATGGTAACTATGATTGAATATTGGGTCGCAAATAGTGAAAGTTTGAGAAGCACTGATTTAAATCAGTTACTCTTGTCTATTAATCTTCTTTTTTCTGAGCCGGCACCCCTCATTCTTTTAACTTCCACACCATGTCAACGTGAAGACTTCAAGCTGCGACAAGTTTAACGTGCATTAGGCTTTCGGCGCGCGGAGGATCTTCAGTGACATCAAGATTTGGATCCTTGACTCTACAACGCTGGTACACGAGTTTGCGATTGTGACCATTAAACTAACGCAGTGTGTTGAAGAACGTATTGCATTTTAAGCACTTAGTTTTTAAGGCTGTTTTCGCTTAGTGTTAAAGAATAGGACACGAATTTGGAATGCTTTTTTCAGATGTAAAAGAACCGAAACGCTAATATTATATTCTGGCTTCACGGTTCTATAGAAATTAGAGTATATATTTCATAATACTCCTCATTTATATATATATGAGATGTGATTCACACTTTTTTCTGTTGTTGTAAAATGTGTGAGGGTCACATTTTTTTCTCCTATATCGTAATGCTAAATGGGCTTTTCCTTTGCGTGCTAAGATAAAAAAAAGTTTTTATGGAATATTTTGAAATTTTAAAAACACTATATTATAGATCAGGGGTCGGCAACCTTTTAGCCGTAGCGTGCCAAGCAAATCTACCAATATGATTCAGCGTGATACACAGTAAGGCATATTTGAGTCAATTCGATTCCCGTGATAATGCATGTAGAGTTACAGAGTAGAAGTCAATAATATAGATTGACAGTTTTATTATATATTAATTTTGCATCATTTAAAGTGATTTATAACAAAAAATGAACAACATA
Organism: Trichonephila clavata; assembly: GCA_019973975.1. Classification (NCBI taxonomy): domain Eukaryota; kingdom Metazoa; phylum Arthropoda; class Arachnida; order Araneae; family Nephilidae; genus Trichonephila; species Trichonephila clavata. The sequence goes on from BMAO01023798.1 coordinate 1,577, forward strand.
AAATATAACTATTCCTTCAACATAAATAAAAAAAAATTAAAATTGTTATATATTATGTCTCGTTTAAACACACATGCACACACACACAAATTTGTTAAAATAAGAAATAAACATTACAAAATAAAAGTATTCCTCTTCAATATTGTTAAATAAAAAATAAATATTCTGATGTGAATCTCGTCTTTGCAGCAATCTACTTCATATCGCAGTATCAGGGGTACAATATGTGACTTTCACTTTGACACGACTCTGAACATTCAGATATTCAACAGCTGCTTTGTGGACTCAAAGCACTTTTCATATTAGCAAAGATGTTTTCACATAAATATGTTGAACCAAAATCGGATAGCAGAGTACATGCAATTTTCTCTCTCCAAACAATTAAATCTCTCCAGCAATTCCAATAAAAAAAATTACAAAATCGCTGCAGATTTTTCTTAGATTGCTTTCCTTGTCGCTTAGATTTTTTCGTAATGTCCATAATTTTTTAAAGATGTTTATCAGTCAAGGCCATTCATAACAAATTTTTCAACTTCCATCCACTCAAAAATTTGACAACTTTTTAGAGTTATGTAGGGAGAATTTTACTCCTTGCCAAATGTGGCACGCGTGCCTAGGGATTGCAATACCGGTTTACAGGGATACCGAAAACTGGTATATTGAGCCATTTGTACACTTTTGTAATACCTGTATTTACAAGTTTAAATACCGTTTTTTTTGGAATTTACTAGAAATTTTTAAAATTGTTTTCACTATATGTTCAGGTATCACCAACCTAGCAAAATAGTATACGATTTTGTTTTTATGTCTCCCTAACGAGCGAATTTAATTAGACTGTGAATATAAAGTTGCATCGTACAACCAAGAGAAGTGAAAAAATATGTGAATCATCCAAAGAGAGGTGGGCTAAAAAACACTCCTATTACAGCTCAGAGCGATACTTCACACGCACAGGATTCGTAGTCTGATATTCGTATCTGTGAAAACAAGGTTGCGGTTGTGAAGAAAGTGCGTAATATTTCGATATTTTTTTTAAAATTGGAGAGTTTGTTATTCACATCGTATTTGCATATCATGCAGTATAATTGATGCATTATGTTTCTTAAGATCACATTTCGAAAATTTGCAGCAGTACCACCATTTTTAATTGTGATATTTACATTTTTTTTGTGTGATTTAAATAAATAAGATGTTCCTTTACTTTTTTGTGATTCTTTATATACTGTTATAATTTATAAGTTACAAATTATTTTTGTGATATTTACACTCTCTAATAAAACTGGCAAATAAAACAAAGAAACTTTCTTTTTCTAAAATTTCTATTGAGTGGGTGAATCTTAACGTCGCACTGTTCAGTTACACGAGGGCTTTTGGCGACGGACCTTGCAATTTTGAACCATGGTTAAGTGACGCTAAACTTTCTACTACTGGTATTAAAACCGGTATCCCGGTATTAACATCTAAAAAATACGAATACCGGTATTGAACTTTTGGTCCGATACTGCAATCCCTACGCGTGCCATAGGTAGCTAACCCTTGTTATACATATATGTATGAAGTATAATGTTACGAATTTTAATGAAAATTGAGAATTTTTCCGTCTGAAAATGCACTGCACGTTATACTCTTGTAAATTTGGCTAAGTCATCCTTAAATAAAGACGATGCTTCCCATTTAAGAATACTTATCTTTCCCGCTCTTTTGTCTATCTCTTTGTATGTATCGAATAATTTAATTTAACACATTACTTCGCTAATCTGTGTGGGGTACTATATCCATGGTGGTCTATTAACAGGATGTTTACATATATTTACACTCTATCAAAAAATTTTTTAAAAAAGAAAGATTAACAATATTAGAAACGTAATTGATAAATTGTTCAGTCGAAATTGCAAAAGCAATCCCTAAGCAACACCGCAAAGAAGGCGATGATACCATTCCTCTATGTAATGCAAATACGAAACGAATGCACAATAAATATGGATGAGTAAAAATCGAACTTAAATCATTTATCTTGGCGAAGATTAGCTGAGTTTCTGCATCCCGACTACTAAATACAAGCGTGACGAATTTTGATGATTTCAAGATTTCTATAATAGAGGCTGCAATATAAAAACGAAAATTAGCTTGTGGTATCATTTGGTTTGAATAATATTAATGTAATTTCAAAACGGAAAAAGAGTAACACACCCGTTCAGTCACAATATCTAAGTTCGTCTCAGTGCATATTATTCTCTCTCTTGTGTTCAGTTTTTTATTATATTTTAGCTATCTCTACTATTATTTATAAGCGTTTTATTAAGTAGATGATATACGTGTCCCCAAATAAAGACATGGAAAAAAATAAGCTAAAAAATCATATACAAATCTTTGAAGCTGTAAAAATAATTTAACATACATACAGATTTTTAAATTGTAGTAATTAAGGGACATAACAACATACAGTCCGACCTCGAATTCATCGCGACCGGACATTTTGTTCGTTAAATCGGGGTTATTCATTATATCAAACAAAACACAAACTCTTTGCACTTGAATTTTGGAAATTCAATAATATGCAACTACGGTAGAACGTCGTTTTTCCAAACGTATATTATCCGGAGGGTCAAATAACCTGTCACTAACCACTATTCCGTCAAGGTGTTACTAGAAGATATAATTTTTTTATGTTCCCAATATTTTATTAAATTGAAAGTGGATAGTTCGAGAAATGGAAGTAGATTTTCAGTCGAAGAAACTGTAGGATTAAAAAACAAGATATCAATCATTGGCATGGCCAAGTAATTTTAGCACGTTTTTCACATGTTGTATTTTACAATAATGCAACTTGAACTTTTTACTAACAGAAAGTAGTACTGTACCACTCCTCTAAATGTACTACTATTGAGCTGAAAAGAAATAATGACACAAATCTGTATCAGCACTATAAAAAAGCAAAAACTAGCGAAATTCAGGAAAATTTGTAGGAAAATTCGGGAAAACTATGAGAAAATTTAAATATGATTCGGCTCATCTAGGGCACAAATGCGACCCAATGCCGAAAACCCGAGGTCAATGGGTTGCTTATTGGCTGAGAAAAAGGTACGACAAAATATGGAATGAAGACGAAATTTGCGTCCTAATAGCGCTTTTGTTCCACTACGTGAAAAACGCGCTAAAAACAGCATCAATTAAAACAATAAAATGAGGAATACGGTACCCAAGCTGGTACCTTGTTCTTATAATTATCCCATTACGAGGCTAGGTTCCATTTTATATTCAGAAGCTATCATTACCCAGCACGACGAAATCCTCAGCGGAATCATGACTAAAATGCTCAGCTCGATTTGTAAACCTTGCTACACATCAGTCTTATCTGGATTCATTTATGTAGTGCCAGCAAAGGGCACTAGAGGCATATACCTTATTTTCATGGACAATTTATCCACAAAAAATTCTTCATAATCAAGATATAATTAAGATAATTAAAAACTCTTAACCACACTGCGGCTTTCGCTAAGCTACAGCATAATTAATCTTCTGGATAACACACCAGATTCTTATCAATATCTTTTCCAGTTACACATCAAGTTTGCTTCTATTTCGGTTAGCTAACCACAGAATGTTATTTCATACGCAGTCTATGTATTTTCGAATTCGGTTTCCTCTCCACCTACTTAATAACCCCCTATTTAACAACAGTTCCTTTTTAGTAAACAAAAACATTTTCTCGTGTCAATGAACCACTTCACTTCAGATTCTTCAACCGGAAATGCTTCAATCCCCACATCATCAAGCAAACATGGAAGAACCTCTGAACTTACGTCTTCCTTTGCCCCCCTTTCCTGTATGGAGGCGTGCATCTCCGACTGCAACAAAACACACTAATAACCGGTGTGCGCATACCGGATCTCAGTAAAAAGAATCGCGCCCCTCAACAGATGAGAGGGGCGGAATCGAGGACGGGATGTTCGGTGGCTTCTACAAGTCACCGGCTTCTGTACGAGCATTACTAACCTTATAATTAAATGGACAGCTTCTGATAGCTACTCCTGACCCCGATGTTGGTTGAAAGAGGAAGTTGAGTCAGCTGAAACAAAGATGGATTTGAAAACTAAAAAGAAGTTTTCTGTTGGTTTTTTTGCTCTTTGTTCTTACTTAATCGTTAGGTTAGAAAAAATTATCAGAAATGAATTCCTTTCCGAGTTCTACACGAAGGTAATTGTTTTTTAAAGATGTTTTTATGATGCAAGAACACCCTGTGTGATTACGTGCATGAGGAAAATGATGTCTTGTTTTGAAAAATCTTTTTTAACTTGTTTAAATTGCTTTGGAAATTAGAAATGGAAATCCGTTTTTCCTTTTGGTAGATCCAAATCGGAAAAAAAAGGAAATTTAATATATTTATATATTACACATATGTTTGTTTAAAATCTGTGATTCATGCATTCCATTTAATACATTTAAAATTTTTATACCCTAATCTGTGTAAAAATCTATCCAATTTTTGTATTTCGAGAAAAAAATTAGTGCTATACTTTTTTTAAAAATTTTTTCTTTTCTTGTGAGAAAATTAGTTTTAAGTAGAATTGTGGGTTTAGTAATTATTACATCTGGGAAATAAACATAATTGGTAAGTTTAATACTAAACCTTCCGATATTTTATAAATACCTATTTTAGAAATAGCTATTCTAAAGATATAGAAATTGGTATTCGATGACGGTCAAAGGACCGCTATTTAAAGTAAGCGTTATATTCTTTTCCAGTGGATTATAAATAATTCAGTATTTATCATGGCCAATAATATTAGCGTAACGAAGAATACTAGGGCTCCCCAGCAAAATCAGATTTTGGGCCCCAAACCCAAATACATACTTGATGCCAGTCAGGCTTTTTGGGCCTCCTAGAACACTTGGCCACCCCCGCAATGTTACGGGGGTGTATGTTACATCACTGACCAATATGTATAATTTGTGCGAATTTTTGAGAAATAAAAATCTTTATTTTTCTGCTTTAATGGAGCTTTCAAGGAATGTTGAATATCAATACAGTGATTATTGAAACTAAATTCATGAAAAGAGAAAATTTTTGACCCTGTTTGAAATTGTAATTATAATAACACAGTTGAATTGAGATTATAATAACACAATTTGTGTTAATAGTTTTTATCCTTAAGCAACAAGCAGTTGTATCCTAAAATAGCAAACGATTATTTTGCTTCTGCATCTCGCTGCTGCAGATCGAAAAATTCTAAGATTACGTGAAAGATTGCTTATAGTCGGACTTTGTGTTTATTTTACTATTCTTACTGTCTATTTAAATTGTAAGTTTTTGAGAAAAACAAAACATTTTCTCAAATTTCAAGGAGTTAAGAATATTTTGAGGCCATACCGGAGTATAACAAATAAATAAAATATATGAAAAATTTAAGATGAAATCTTGCATCCCGGTTATGCCCAGAATGAAACAGCATATAAATTCGCATAACGAATTTCTTCATGTACGATGGTACTGTTTTTAGATGTTAACCTAAAAGGGACAGAAGCAAAATTCTGAAAGTTGATTTTTCATTGGATTTCTTCAGGTATGGTCAGCCATGGGACAAATGCGTGACCAGGGACATCTTAAGACTTTTTAAGGCCCTGGGCCCTGACCAAATAAAGGCCCTACCTATGATCCTTAAAAATAGACAGTTCATTGCATACGTTATTAATTACTCGAACAAACAATAACCCGAAAAAAATCAATGTGCAGGATTTACGATTGCATAAACGGGCTCGACCGACTGCCACTTTTTGACTGAATGAGTAGTAATAATTATGGTGGTAGGCCTAGGCCTGTACGTGGACGACGGTCATTACATGTAGCCAGTTGACATATCGTCCGAAATTCCCAGTTCTTCGGAGAATCACAACAGGAAATAACATTTGATCGTTAAAATTATTCGAACTATGATCTTATTAAGGCTGAATCAAGAACGAGATGAAGCCCCCCTTGCGGGCCCAGTTGGCCCATGCCTTAAGATGTCCCTTTGCGTGACGCCGACCAGGCACTAAGCACATTGATAACTGTTGGCCCGAAGTTACCTAACTAACGAGTCGTGTAAATGCCAATTGTTCGAAACATGCGCTGACACTAAAATAAGGGCCAAATACCGTGCGGTCTAAAGAAGAGTTATTTTATTGGGGTGGGAAAAGTAACAATGCTTTCTGGTAAGAGGACTGTGTGACGGATCTATACGCGTCTATTACTAACCCTTGGGGACTCTTCTGGGGAAACATTTTTACCAACCAACTTTCACCGAAGGTAAGAAAACGTGATTATGCAAATTAAGTATATTATATAAATTCTGTATTCGCGAGTTTTAGGAGTTAGTTGGTGAGTGGAGGATCGTGAATTTATTAAGTGCAAATCTAAGTTTATAAAAGTATCGATTGAAGAATTCCAAGAGAGGATCACTCGGAGGTGATCAAATCCATTTAAAGATTGCCGTTCAAGACCTCAACAGTCGGACTTCACAAGAGTATAGGTATAGTGAGACTTATTTAAATAGATGTTAAAGAATAACTTATTAAAGCGCGGCGGAGTTGAAATTGAGCTTGTATAAGTTATTGTGGAATCAATTGAGGGTCCGTAATATTATCTCCCGGCTAACGGGTCTCACCTTCGCGATCTGCATACAGATCAACATTCTTAATTGGATTATTATTATGCTTGCTTGATATTTGGTGACAATAAAATAATTAGAGTGAATCATATCGACTGATTATTCAGTTCTTCCCACATATCTAGCCGGGGCCGAGAGTAGACAAGGGGGATTAGAGGGAAGCAGGAACCGACACGCATTACAACTGTAATCAACCCTACAGCACCTACTCCAGAACTCTCTTAGTGTCAAGACAGATAGAAAATACTTTGTCTGTAAAGAAGGAAGTAAATTAGTGTGTGATTAGGTCTCTCAGTTCAGGAATTTTGAAGGTCACTAAAATTCATTGATATCCATGAAAACTTAAGGTTGGAAGGACCGTCGGCCTCAGGAACCCGCGACCAAGCTAAATTGATTTATACTCCCGTACGATATAAGCATAAGTAATAAAATTCTCAATTTTATAAAATAAACCATCTTTTTTATCCAATATTTTAACAGCGCAACTTTTTTTTACTCTGTGATTGACGAGTATACTCGTAATCACTTGATTTCCATGACACGAATAATTACTCTCTCTCAAACTGGAGTTCCACAGTTAACCGGTTAAAAGGAAGAAATAGAATACAAAATCGAGACTGAAGATTCATTTTACCAAGTTTTTATTAACTCGCTTTCTTGAAAGTCCGGGTGGAATATATATTGAAATTGATTTTAAACTAACTTCCCGATGAGCTAGTGACTTGAAATTTGAACCATAGCTCAGAAGTGGATGACAATGCACAAAAATGTGAAAAAAGTTCTAGTTTTGTATCCGGGCCCCCGTAGAGGTGGGCCCCGATTTTGACAGGGACCCTTTAACTCCGGAACTTACACGAATTTACACGAACAAATACCACCTGTCGATAGCATTTGGTTAAGTTGCGCCTACGTATTCAATTTCGTGGCTCTGGAGTCGAAGAAGGGCCCCCAGGTTACCATGTTTTCTTATTAACTAGCTTTCTTGTATGTCTGTCCTGGTGGAATTTTGTAATTGATTTTAAACTAACCTCCCGATGAGCTAGAGACTTGATATTTGGACTAAAGCTCAGAAGTAGAAGACAATGCACGAAAATGGTTATAAAAATATGGTACATATTTTTTTTTTACCAAGAAAACTATTTATAGTTAAAACATTAGTCTAAAATCACTCTTTCTAAATAACAATTGTTTTGAAACGTAGCTTAAACTAGATCAATTTATCAGTAGAAAAAAATAAATGAAATTTTGCACTTACCTAAAAACAAAAATTGTTACTTATAGCAGGAATTACGCTCAATATAGCATTTCCGTTTTTGGTTGTCTGATGTAATCGTCCTTCAAATTATGCAATCATAAATGAGAGAATTAGTTTAGAAATGGATGCATTGTACAAGAAAAAATAAACTTAGATTTTACAGATTCAGAATCTAAGCCCTATCCATGTGTATGGCATGACTAGAAACAATCTAATTAAAATAAATATTGAGTCGAAAATAAATTCTTTCTTCTACACCAATATTTCATTTCTGATAAAGATCATTTCAAAAATACATTTAGGCTGTCATAATCCGTACTGAATAATTCATATATCATGAATTTTGAAAATAAGTTTTTTGAGTTCTGGTTCTTTTTGAATCAACTCATTCATATCCTCTGGTCCATGTCAAGTAGGAAATGATCATTGCGTTCTTCAAATAAAAATATTTTGCTTTAAAGTATCCGACGACATTCGGAACCGGCATTTTGTAAAAATCTATAAATGTATTCCCTTTTTTTACATTTTGTGCCACCTAAATTATAATATATATATACATTTTTTTAAAAATATTCTTAAAATAAAAAAATTAAGGTAACTTTTTACCAAAAAAATGAAGAAAAAATGACACATTTAAAAAATATTCTACTTTTCTCTGTATAAGGCTTCTGTAATTATACCATTTCATCTATATAAAGCTAAGACTTCTCTTCGAAGCCTGAACTAGGATATTTGAAGAATCTACGTTATTCTCAGAGCTACTACCAATCGAAATAATAACCAGTGTGTGCTCATCGTTAAAATTTCTGTAATATGTTAAATTATAAATAAATCCACTTCAGAATAAAAAAAATTTAGAAAGTCCTAGTTCGGGCTCTATATAGACATAATATTATTATTACAGAAGCATTTTTCATAAAAAAAAAGAACCTTTTGAAAATACAGGGTGAATCAAAAGTCTTGCCTTGTCCATAAATATTTATTGTGCTCAAACTATTATAATTAGGCAATTGTTTTTTTCTATATATTGTAATCATTATTATGATTTTTTTATAAGACCATTTATCTCAGTAATTTTCAACGTGTTGACTCGGTAACTCGAAGAATGTCTAAGCGATATTCCAGTTCCTGCCAAGTTTTAAATTCAACAGTTGCTCCCTCCCCCTCGGCTTGCCACTAATAGAAAGATTCTTAACGCTGCTCATTTTTTTAAAAAAAATTCATATCATCGCTTTAATGATTTTGCACTAGGACGTTTGCTTCCATAGCTACGTCGAAATTTACATTGAATATTAATGGGCGATTTTGATTCGTGAAACCAAAGCATACATGGGGCTTTCTGCTGAATCGACGCCCTTTTAGTAAAAAAAAAATGTTTTTCATTAAAATGTTCTCCCAGGTCACTATTGAAGGGGATTTTGTATTTTTTACTAAACACCAATACACAGAACCTGCTGAAACTGACTTGTTCAATGATACAAAAGTTATGTTATAAAGTTACATGACTGCAAAATTGAAGTTTTTGAAACATACAAAAGAAGTTTTCAGTCATTTTTTTTTGTAATTTAATGTGTTTATTTCGAAAATGACCGCCATTTTTTTCTCATCGAGTCATGATTTTTTAGAAACTCGATATATATAGATATTTTTGCTAAAATTCTATCTGGAAGGGAATTCTCTCGAACAATTTAGCATACACTATCTAGCAACAATGTTTTTTATCCAGTTAAATATAGGTTCTTGACGAGGCAAATTGATTTTTTACTAAATTGACGAAAACCGCTGCTGCCAGATCTCACGAATTGTCTCTGGTTGAGATAAAAACAAGATGTTACCTCGAGGTTTTAACTTTTTGCATCAAATTATGGTGCAGTTTCTAGACAAAATCACCAACATACTATTTTAATTTGTTTTTATGAAGGTTATTTACATAATATAAATAATTAACCAATAGGAGCAAATATTATGCCTAAGTACATGAAGGCTTAAAACAAATTTCAAACCCCACTAAAAGCCAAAAAAAAAAAATTCTATTTAAATATGTACTCTTTTGGCTTTGAAACTTCTTTGACGTTCTTCTTTTATGTTCAATTTCAGGCCCATCTTGTGTTAACATCCAACAGTAGTCGGCTAGCATGCTTTTATCCCATCTTCCTTGATATTTGCGCTGTATTTCTTTGATGTAGGAACCTTTCATTCAATCCTTCGCAGATCTATCCTAAATTTTGGGGAGAAAAGTCCACAAATGAGTGAGGAAAATGTACTTTGACCCAACCTACCCAAGCTTTTTTACCCTCTTGTTGTCAAGGCACTCAAATTTTTTATCTTTTATATCAGGGGTGGGTAGACTTTTGCAGGATACGGGTTACTTCTAATTTTTTCGAGGTGTTGTGGCCCACCCAGTGTTAGTGGCGCATACAAAGGCGGGGGAGGGGTCCAAGGGTATTTAGTATTTGTTATTAGTATTTTTTTATTAATTTACGTTAATTATTTACTCAGTAATTTACTTTTTTCTGTTTTTTGTTCCCAACAATCGACAAAATCAATATTAATAATAAAAATTATAATTGTTTAGCTGGGTATTGGGGTACGATACGAGAATGGTAGATTTTCGACCCCCTTGAAAAATTCTTGTGTGTGCCACTGCCCAATGTCGTATGTGTTGTGAGGTAAGGAAAAGGTTATTATTGTAACTTAATAATAAATACGGAATATGTACTTATTATATATATATATATATATTTACAGAACTAAAATAAAAAAAAACACTTTTAAAACCACGTTTAAAGCATAACGCAAGATACAAACTTAATAATAATAGCCATAAATATAATGATATCGAATGATGCATTTATTATGAAACAATTCAGAATACATTTAAAAAATAAAACATTTTCATCTAAAGTTATTTGTATGTAGTCAGTAGAAGGCTTAGTCTGCGCACTGTCACCCAATCTTAAATTTTCCGTTTATAATTACTAACTGCTAAAATCTTCAGGCGGTCACCCCAAAATGTCTTTTCGGTCCACTGGTCGATCACGATCGACGTAATGCCCACCCCGGCTTTATAAGCTTACGGATCGGACCAACAAAGATTCCCTCTTTCTCAACTCGACTTCAGATAAACCTGGAAACATTTTGCACAGGTATTTAAAACGATCACCATCTTACCTCGTCAAACTGCTTCATTACACCTAATTTTATATGCAGAAGGGATCATAGAAGGGCTCAACTAAGCTATTCCGAATCGCATTCTCGGGGTTTAGCTGAAGATTTTTTTTTTTTTTTTTTTTTGGCCAATCTGTTTTAACGCAATGTTGAGTCTTATCACGGCTACCCCACTCATAAATGAAGTGTGGGGACATCCGCCATGTTGAGCAAGAAGTATGGGATAACTTTCAAATAACTACAAATGGTCCAACCGTGGTCGGCATATTTTATTTTGTTGAGGGCGAGAGTCTGGCTTTCGTAGTGTTCCCTTAAATTGATGGAGTGTCCAAATGGTACAGATGTTTACTGGCTTAAGGTATCCGACTACCCTAAAATTGTGAATTTTGCCAAAAATTGATAAATTTTTTTTATGATTTATTTTATAGGCCATTTTATTAGCTTTATAAAAGTACCAAGTTTATTATTTTCCGTTCACTAGAACAAAAACTACGAGTGTTGTAGTAAAATCAGATGTCATTACTTTAAGCAAAATGTCACACTTTAAAACGTGTTTTCCTCGAAATGCATTTTTTTTTTTTTTTTTGAAAATAATCAAACGGGGTCAGCGATTGCTCAAAAAATTTTGAAAATAATTAACTGAAAATTTTTGTGTAGTTCTGTATAATAATAGAAGTGTTTTAACCTTCATATTTATCAATCACTGTTTTATTACAAAATTTGCAGTCCCTTATGTGAATATAATCACTGTTTTTTTAAGCAATTTCATATAGTAACTGAGATAAAGTGCTCTAGTTTTTGAAAAAAATTAAAATATCTCTTATATATATATATATATATCCTGAATGTCATTTTGAAAAATGAATAACATAGCAACACATTAGAATTGAAAAAATGAAAATTTGTTCATAAGCCTTTGGTACAGAATGGACCACGCTTATGTTATTTTTTGTCAATTTTTACCCATTTTAGTTATAATAATTTATTTTTCTCTTCTTCATTTTAGCATATTTTTCTTTAAATGTACTAAAAAAATCTAAAAACAACAAAAAAATCCCCATATCTTCACTTTTTTAAAAAAAAAACGTTATCGCAACCAGTCGGATACCTTAAGAGATGGGGAAAAAAAAGACAGCTTTAAGGCTCCTTTACGATGAATGTATAAACAACCTCCATTTATTTTTATCAATGGTGATATTAAATTTGCTCATCAATCCGGGAACATCTGAACAATAGACCAGATTCTCCTTTTCTTCAAAATAAAAACGGGTCTATTTGTGAGCCTTCTACTAATCCTCTTGGGGAAAAACTATGTCTTTAAGTATTGTTTTATTGAAAATTTTCTCCCGAAGAAAATAAGATTTTTTTATGTATAAATCAGGCTTATATTAACGCATTAACTTTTAGGTTCGAGAGAAAGAGAGTGATTATTAGTGATTATAACGTAAAATAGTGGAAAGTTAGTCGAGATTGACTCGTCGATTAATTACTTAATATTTAAGATTGATAACTGACGATTTAGTCAATAAAATATATTTAAATTAGATTAATATCGACTGGAAATCGAATAGCTGAGATTGGAATTACGATTTTTTAAAACGTATATTACCAAAACGTTCCAAAAGTAAGTGTTCAATTCATAATTAAATATTAGATAACTCGTTCTACTTCGCTTTTGCTTCAATACTTAAATGTGTGCATTTACTACCCTGAGTCATTTTAATTGATTGATAGAACAATAAAATAGATTTGTTTTAATTATGGCGGATTTTCATTCTACACACACTGATGGGTGTCAGGGGATATCCATCACAAAAGTACTTAACAAATTCTTTTTCTCGTCTCTTGATCCGATAAAAAGAGGTTCACTTTGTGGTGACCTGTAGCCACCCCTTACACTAATACCTTCCTGTCTATCTGAAATCCCGGCTGGATGTGTAGGCGGACTTAAAGGATCATAAGACATAATTCCAATTCAAACTGATTTATTGATGCTTATCAGAAAATAAGATCAGACACAACACAATTCTAATTAAGATAAATAAACGAGAGTAGAGTAATGAAGTGGGGTATCAATACTAGCTGATAATACAGAATTTTTTTCAACTGAATCTAGGAAAGCTTAAACACGCACAATTACAACTACGCCACACGATAATAATCTGATTTTCTTAATCAAAGTCACTGACCTTTATTTTACCGCTGCGGTTCCTTCGGCACTTCAGGCACTTTATATGGCTGGAAGAATTGGTAAAGACTCCACGCTCCGTAATAATGAATTTCACTATTTTAAATCCGCTTCTCTTCGCATACATCAGGCTCACTTCACTTGTCAACAACTACGTGTCGACTTCTCGATCTTTAATTCACTTGACTTCTAACTTCCTCTTACTTAGCTCCCTTCAACTCGCGAAAACCGAATTTATATAATATTTCTTATTTACATAAATCACGCCTGGCTCTCGGTGAAGATTGGTTGAAATAAATAAATTGTTTTAAGGAAAAAGAAGAAGTTAGTGAAAGACCGTATAGATCCGTCACAACTTCACCAGTAAGTTTTTTCTTTCAATCTGGAGCACAACAATTCAGCTGTCTCTTCGAAAAGCCTAGGCCTCCAGTCAGATTATAAAGTTGAACCTAATAAAAGAGCTGAGGTGAATCTGCTCCAAAGGGCTTATATTTAGCATAGGAAACTTGAATTTGTGGCGAAACTATCGTTAGAGAGAGATCGCGATGAAAAGGCGTCACTGTGTGTTGTATTTTGGAAGTTTCACCCCGGTAGATTGAAGGTCAGTCATGAAGGGAAGAAATTGAATACTGAAAAATATTTTTGGTAAATACCCATAAAAATTTAACTCCGAATGTTTAAAAAAAACGTGACGTGATAGAAATGTTTCATTATGATTTTTGAAAAATCAGCACCAAAAAGTGCACTACTTTGAGCTATGAATTATTTTATAATTTTAAAGTGATAACTTCTTTAGGCGCGTTCTGCGGGAGAGTGAACTTAAATGATGCGTTTTAAGAAGCCAAGCATTGTCACGCTAGTAACAATAGATCGGAATTTTCCGTTACAATGTAAAGTCCTTCAACAAAAAAGACTTACAACAATAAAAAAGATTGGCGTCGAAAATCGGTTTTCAGCCAAACTGGAATTTCATGACGTTTCTCTATTGACTGTATTTATTAATTTTGATTAAAAAATAGTCGGTTATTAGTAACTTCTTTAGGCGCGTATTGCTGTAAAGTGAACTTGAATCAACGCCACGTTCAGATTTGTAACGCTCATTCGGCTTTTTTCGTCATTGTTGTTAGAATGTTATAATTACAACAATGACAAAATATGGCGTCGAAAATTGGATTTCAGCCAAACTGGAATTTCATGACGTTGCTCTACTCACTGTATAAACTGTGTTAAAAAAATAAATGTTTTTAACATGTGATTAACTTGAAACATAATATTTAAAACCCAATCTCTACAATGTTTTACATTTTTTACGAATTTCTATGGATTTTCTTGGATTTAAATTTAAAAAAAAAGAAAATTGCAACTATTTTTTAAGTAGATTGGTACATTGTACATTTTTCTCAACGCTGGCAAGTTAGACTGAGATGGAATATTGTAAAACTTCTTTAAAAAATGTATGGAATTTCTTAGTTTTGATAATTTTCTATTTTTCTGCTTGTTTGCACATAAAATATCTTTAAAAAAGGCACTTTTCCATTTCAAGGAGACATAAAAATGCAACGAAAAAAATAGCTAAAATCACCAAATGCCAGTAATAATTAATTGTAATAAACCTACGACAGAATTGACCAATTTGAGGTTTATGGAGCATGTGCAGAAAGACAACTTTCTGATACATTACAACTGATAGCTTTCTTTATTTTTAAAAAAGCGATTTAGGTTGAAAAACTTTAAGAATATAAGGAAATGCTGAAATGTTTTCATCAGATAGAATTATTTACATTTTGAATCTTTCTTTATACAGTGAATGCAAATATATGTCTAGGGTTTCTCTCCCATTTATAATAATAATGAATAAATAATTTTATATATACACACACATACACATGACAATACTAATATCCCCTTGTTTTTTTATTCACTTAACTAATCCCTGAAATAACTTAACAAAGTTTGAAGTTATCACTTCTACCATGTGATCATAAGCACACACACTCTTTTTTTTTTCATCACATACCTGCGTTGTTATTTTAAATGATTATTTTGTAATGAATTTTTATATTCAGGCCAAGACTTTTGGTTCATCCTGTACGCCATCCTTTCTTCATTTTTGCCAAAAAATTTCATTTAAATAATTTTTTTTTTGTAATAATATTCTTATAAGACAGTTTTTTTATGTATATTCTAATTCAGGTGACACTAAATATCAAACAAATTATGCATTCACACTCTTTTTTAAAATTACAGTTCCGAGCATAGTAACCTTGTAACCAATTATTGGAAAATAATTTTGAATTTAAAAAAAAGAGAGAGAAAGCTGGAATCAAACATAGTAAGAGTAATTAGTTAAGTTAAAGAATCGAAACCATTTCGCTGACAGTTACTTCGAGTTAACTGTCAGCAGGTATCATTAACTTCATTGGACTCTGCCTCAGCGTGAGAATCGTGTGGACATCATTTTAATTTCCCTCCCGACCCTGTTCACCATCGTTTACTGAAACTGGTGCTCTTTCAATACCTATCATTACAGCAATCCAATCGCATTTCTTCTTCCCTTCTTCCATTTTTTTAAATCTCAAGTCTCCTTTTGTTCATCATTTCATAACACCTTTTGGCAACAAGTTCCACCGAGCATGCTTGGTAACACACAAACACAAACAAGGTCGACCAATCACGCAATTGGGGTGCCTCATTATCAGAGACATTAGTAATATGACAAATATGAGGAAAGGAACATATTCCAGAGCGGAAGTAGACGACCAGCCTTCTGTCTTTGCATTAACCCTTCCCAAAAGGCACGCCAGGAATGTTCGAAAAATTATTTTTCTTCCTCTCCTATCCCCCTATCGACTACAACCATTTTTCACAGCTGAATCCCATAATTAGTATATACCCATCTATACAATTAATGCCTGCCCTCAGGAGGAACCAGAAGTTCTTTTTGTATCCTTTCTGTTTTTTTGTTGTTGTTATTATTATTTCTTAATGTTATTAATTTTTGTTTTGTTATTGCTGTTGTTATTCTTGTGTCACTGTTTGGGTTGGGAAAATGGAATCATCGCAGCTTTCGAATCTCTTCTTGTTTCATTTTTGTGCGATTTTATAATGGCGGCTGAGAAGATAATGGTTCTGTAGATACGGAAACGAAAGATGTAAATGTTAAGGTACCCTTGTTAGTTTGGAATGGACTTATTTACGGCGTTCTTTCATTTGATATTCGTTATTGTTTTTATGTTAATTATTTTTTTGGAAGTGTTTGTTTTTTTGACGTGTGTACTAATCGACAAGAATATTAAAAAAATGTTTTGTTTTTCAATTTATTGTTTGTGTTTATCATTCGTCATTTTCACACACAAAGAATAAAACCTTTTTTTTTATCTTTTAAATTAATTTTTATTTTTGTTGTTTGAGCATTAACTGAAAAGATTTGAATTTCTAAATCAGTTTAATTTAAATTATGATCTGCTTTTTTTTCTAATTTACTTTTAAATATTTTCCATCTAAAATGCTACTAAATCTAATTATTTTATATTTCAAGTTTATTCCAGGTACAAAATGATTTGAAAAATTGGTAAATTTTTTCAATGATTACATTTTATTTCACCTTTTTCCTTCTATATTTCTTTTATATGTATCATTCATTAATTGAGCATTTTGTAAATTTCTATAATTAGTTCAATTTAAATTATAATCTACTTTTTTTTAAAATTTTTAACTTAAAATTCTGTTAAAGTCAATTATTTTATTTCACATTTATTTCAGACACAAAATAATTTTGAAAATATATATTCGTAATTCTTTTCAATCATTATAATTTTTTCATTTTTATATTACTTTTCATTTATATTACTTTTTGTAATCGAAAATTTTAAATTATTGTTAGTAAATTTTCTATTTATATTTCAGCATAATATTAAAAATTTGTACCGTGATTTTTTTTAAAAAAATAACTCAACCATTAACAGAAGAGAGCAAAGAAAAAAGATTTTTGTAGAACAATTTCCTTTTGAAAAAATATCTCTCAAAATGCATATCCAGTTAGAAAATTTTAAGCACATTTTAAAGATAATCCAAATTATTTCTTTTTTTTTTATATAAACGATACGGAAGGCAATTAAAAAATTTTTCTTTCTCTGTCTTTCAAGTAATATTTAAATTGTGAGAAATATATTCTGAGTGAAAAACAAGTTTATTTTCAGAAAAATAAATATAATCTAGACAAAGCACTATTAAAAAATATCAAGTTCCGTAACAAAAAAGACTGATGTTTAAAAAATAGTTTACTTTAATGAACATATATTGTATTGTTAATAAAAAAAAAAAAGTTGTCTTTTACAATTTTTCCTAATAAAAAAATATATTTTTCGATAAAGTATTCTTCTTTTGTATACAAATGTTCCGTTTATATCAATTAAGTAAGGTAATTTGAATTAGAGAAAAGCAAATAAATAAGTGATGAACTTTTAAATACCAGAAATTGAAAAAAAAAGAAGCAAAATTCTATAAATATATATCACCCGCAGGATCATGCTGATTGCCTATTCTTATACGTTTTTACTTTAGGAGTAGATGTATGTATGAAAAACCCGAATCGAACGGTTGAGTGGGTTTGAAGAAAGTGTTAAGTATCACTTTTTACCAATAGGTGGGGCAGAGGGAGTTGTAGTCCATGCTTAACTTTCATATGGCAAGTCTAGCTTTGTTTACAAATACAACGGATACACGTCATCTTTTTATCTGTTGTAGAAAGGTGTTTTTTAATATATTTATACTGCTTAGATACACATTTTTGTCTTAAAGTTTCCGACTACCCCAAAATTGTAAATTTCCCCAAAAATTGACAAAAATTTTTTTATGATTTTATTTTATAGGTCATTTTATTAGCTTTATAAAAATACGGTTTATTATTTTCCGCTCACTAGAACAAAAACTATAAGTGTTTTAGTAAAAGTAGATGTCCTTACTTTAAGCAAGATGTCATACTTTAAAGTGCGTTTTACTCGAAATGTGCTTTTTTGAAAAAAAAACTAAAACAGGGACGCCGATTGCTCAAAAAGATTTGAAAGTAATTAACTGAAATTTTTTGTGTATGTTCTGTATAATAGTAGAAGTGTTTTAACCTTCAGATTTATCAATCACTGTTTTATTACAAAATCGACAGTCCCTTTTTGAATATAATCATTGTTTTTTTAACCAATTTCATATAATGATTAAGATAAAGTGCTCTAGTTTTTGTAAAAAATAAAATATGCTTGTCCTGAAGGTTGTTTCAAAAATGAATAACATAGCAACACATCAGAACTGAAAAACTGGAAATTTGTTCATAAACTTTTGGTATAGAATGGACCATGTTTATGTTATTTTTTGTAAATTTTTACCCATTTTAGTAATATTAATTGCTTTTCTCTTCTTAATTTTAGCATATTTTTCTTAAAATGTCTAAGCAAATCCAAAAACAACACAAAAATCTCCCTATCTCCATTTTTTTTTTAAAGTTGTCGCAAATAGTCGGATAGTTTAATGTTTAAATAACCGTAAAGTAGTAAAAATATTAAGTGTATTTCTTATTAATGTTGCTTCTAGGACTCAGAATTTCGTTACCCGCACGATCGTGAGACTGGTGTTATTTGAGTCGTGCAGCTGCAAACGTAAGTGCTTGAAGTGTAAATTTTCTTTTCTGTTTCAATAATTTTGTTGGAAACCTAAATAAAAACGAAATATATTGTTATATAATTAGTACCATATTTCCTTGGGGTTGCCATGGACGAGTCCCTCTTTTTCTTTCTTTCTCTCGCTCTTTCTGACATTTCAACTTCTCTTTCATTTGTTGAAGGGTACTGCGTTTTCATCCACTGCACAGATATCTGTGTGCATCCATATCTCTTCCTCTCCCCCCTAAAGAAATCCGGGTTTTCTGGTAGAAATTAGTAAGATGCAATTAAAAATAAAAATAAAAAAAATTTTTAAATAATAAAATTTTCTGATGCATTTTATTGTTTCTCATGGAATACTGTGCCAACTTTAAACCAAACATTTTTAGGTGTCTAACAGGAAAATAATTCTCTCAAAAGAAATTATGCAATTGATAAATAAATCAGATTCTGAACTTAGTGATCTCTCGGATGATGACTATGCTGCGGACAAAACACATGAACCACGTATAATAGAAGGAGAATCAAGTTCAGATGAGAGCGATGAAGAAAAACATGGAAAAGAGGTAAACAAGAGGTAAAATATTGTTACGAATTTTGTAAAATAGTGTAAATAATCTATATTTGGATGAGTAATGCATTTATGTTTCTCTATTATACTTATTTTATGTTAAAACTGTAATATTCACAAGCAACGTTGTCCCTTACGTTATAATGGCGATTCAATAGGAACTTGGCGAATTATTGGCGATAGAGCAGAGCTGGCATCATTTTTGGCGACCAATTATGCGATATTTGTGACCATGTTGGCGAGTTCGGGATCCTCTGGATTCTTCTAGAAATTAGTGGAGAAATCCACTAACTTCACGATCTATGACGCAAGCGCATCTTTCTCGAAGTTTCCGCCACGGATGTAAATAGAGGGATACTCGCCGTAACAGTCAGTCTGGTTTTGACTAGCGACTAGTAAACTTACTTTGACCGTGATTAGCTCGGCTGTGCTTGTGAATAATATTTTACACACGTGTATTTTAGAAACTGATAATTGTATCTGAGTGCTGATGAAGGTGTGAAGACCTTCTGAGACTTATTGTGTGAATATTGCTGCTGAATCCCGTATTTCGAGGTTGCTTTTGCGGCAACAAATTCGCATCGCTCTTAAATAACTGACTAGTTGTTTTGCGACTGATTTGCATAAAATCCTTCGAACCCCAATCAACGTAACAATATCAAATAAAATCCCTTCAAAAAATCAAAATGGGTCTCTTAAATTTTAAGATAGAGAGTTTTGAAGCTAGCAGCATCTTTACCTACTAACAAAAGTATTTTAACTGAATATGAAGATGTCAGTGTTATAATGCATCCCGCAAAAAGATGGAAGTATTATAATCCGCTTGCTAAAAAGCAGGACATGTAAGTCATTTTGGAAGTGGTGATGACATTTCAAGGCCTCGCAAGTGTAGATTCTAAAACTGCGAAAGTGCAGTTCGAAAACAAGTTTGGAAAAATGCAATGTTTCAAAAAAAAAAAAAACATGCTTTAAAGATTTTCACAGAAAATAAATAATGAGTCAAAAAATATACATCAATAACTTCCTTATTTGTAACAATTTTAGTAGGATTAAGTTTATTTCTTTTAACAACTTAGAGCCAAAAAAATGCCCAACCCGCACAATCCTATGGGTACGTCTACATTAAAGGGGTGGAGCGAATTTTTTAAAATTTTTTCCAAGTGTCTTTGGGGTTAATATAATGTAAATAACCGGAAGAATATAATATTTAAAGATAAAAATATTTCAGGTCTAAGGATTATAATAGATAAAAAAAACAAGTAAAAAAACTGAATATGAGAAAATTTTTAAGAACAAGCAAGAAAGAAAAAAACTAGTGTAATAAAAACTGAAGTGAAAAATAAAACATATTCTTATGTTCTGTAAAATACGGCGTATAACGCGCACTTTTTACACAATAAAAATGATCGATATGTAAGGGCGCGCGTTATACGCCGGGTATAAAAATGAGAACTTTAAAAATGAGAATAGAAGGAAATTACATCAAAACAACTGTTTATTCAAAAGAAATGACATACCTTTTGAACTTCAAGGGTTGTAGTTCTAAAATTGTAGGATTTTTTGCTAACGCTTGTAATAATACCCCGAAAAAAAAGGATTTCAAAACATAAGAGCATTGCGCGAATACATTTCAGGTTCCTTCGTAAGCGTTATATGGCGAATATACCTAAAAATCAAAAATTGCAGCTTGAAAATATAGATGCGCGGTATATGCCGGGTTTTAAAGTAGTTTTTTTTTCTTATATTATTCTAATAAGTAACGCAATGCGATTCGTACTTTTACACTACGATGTACACACATTCGCTTTTTTACGTAACTTTGCAGCTTATTACCATGCACATTAGATTAACTTTTTTCTCCCAAAACAAAACAAAAAAAATTACTGAAATTTATTCTAGAGTATTCTGTAAATTATGTTTTTGATTTATAACTATTACGTTGTTTCCGAGGAAACGAAAGACTTATAAGAGACAAGAGAAAAATACAAATAAACAGATCCTTTACTGCAAACAGCATTTATTTCTGAATAACATTCGAATATCAATATTTACAAAAGAAAATTAAATAATTTTAATTTGGTAGTCAAAGCATAAGAGGCAAACCATTGTGAATTAAATTCAAATATAATTGGCAACAAATGTGATACTGAGAATTCCATTGTTTATTTTAAAAAATATTGTTTGACATTGAAAAAAATAGCGATATTATTTAAATTTAAAAAAAATCTTATTTTAAACATAATGACTGAAACAGAAATGCAATACTTCGTAAAAAAAATAATAAAAGGTAATAAAGAAGGAGAAAGAAAGATAAGGAATCACAGGGTAAAAAAACCCTCAACTTAGAATGATCTATTTTTATCTCTTCTGAATATATAATTTTTCAGCCTTTAAAAAGTTTTGCCTTTAAAAGAAATTATAATTTGTCTGTGAAATTATTATTGCTTCTGTGAAAGAAATTGTAATAACAAAGAATAATGACTTTTCGAATGTAAGCGTGCAAATAGAAAAATTTGAAATACGAAATAAAAATGATTTTCGATCATTATCTTAGGCTGAGTTGTTTGTAATGTATCATGGGAAGCATACTACTCGCTCATCTGTTTTAGCATAATTTTTTTATTATCGTCTGCTTTAATTAAATAATTTATCATTCTTTCTTAATCTGTCTGTGTACACTAATTTTATTTACAATTAAATATAATCGTCTGCAACTATCAATTCTTTTCTTAAGGTTAGCATCGTTTGCATTTATTTAAATTCGAAACATTTTAACATTCCGAGAATGATTATCAACGCAAATTTATCTTGTTTTAATTTCATTTCTTCTCGTGCTTATTCAGAATTTCTAAACTTGATAATAACATAAATCATAAGTGAACAAAAAAATTTTCCCTCGTTTTTTTCCTTGTGTTTAATAACTTAAATTTCTTAAAAATTAGCACAAAAGGTAAGCAGAATAAATGAGCATTGGTGCAAAGAAAGAGAAAAACTCTTTTAGAATTTCTTTTAAACCTATTCTTCGAATTTTTTTTATAAAAAAAAATGGCTATTCATATACACAATTCATTTTCTTTTTCTGATTAAGGATGTTATGTTACCCATAAAAAATTAATTAGAACATGATAACAATTTTTTATATAATTTTGTAATGTTTGGAATAAAAATTTAGAATAGAATTCATTTTAATGCATTATCATACGAATAATTACTTTCAGAGTTTTTAAAATTTGATCCGACAATGCATTCAGACGTAATTTTTTTTCTGTCGAAATGCCGAGCATTTTTAAAACTTTTTTTTATCATTTTATTCCTTATAAAATCACATTCTTTTTTCAATTTAAAACATATTTCGAAACAAGTCAGTTGACAGGAAATTTAATCTACTGTTTTTCATTAGGTTAAATAAAATATTAAAGGTTATTTTTCTTAAATAAAAAAATCTGAGATTTGTTGTATTTCTTACAAATATACAATACAAATAAGCGAGCGAACTCTCCCAATGTTGACCACTTACGAAAAATAGCCAATCTAAAAATGGTCTCTTTTCTGGTTTGGGAGTAAGATACTCAGAAAAAATATTTTTAAAGTTCTTCAGCCATATTTCTCTCTAGTTTTTTTTAATTGTTTTTTCTCGGGAGAGTATAAAGAGTAATGTTTTGTATATTTTCCCATTCGAATTATATACTCTGCTGTGTTAACGCAAATTCACTTATTACAATATTTTAAAAAATTCAAAAATTTAGCAATTTTCTGCATTTTTTTTTTGTTTGATTTTTTTTCTTCAAAGTCAACCCTTTTTTAGATTTCTAAGCATTTTTAAAAGTATAATTTCAAATATCTTTCTTCAATGTCCATGTAAATCCATGTGAGCATATTTAAGTATAGAATGATTTTTTTTAAACTGACACTATTCAGGTCCCTCTCTAGCTCGATCTAACAGCCGAAGTGGCAACAAACTTAACGTGAAGACTAATGATGGCTTAGAAAAAGTAGGGTTACGTGAAAAAAAATAGTTTAAAAAAGAGAGTATGTGTTATGACCACACAATAGAAGTAATAACTTCAAATTTTGTTACGTTATTTCAGGGATTAGTTAGGGGAATAAAAAACAAGGGGATATTAGTATTGCCATATAAAATTATTTTTTCCTTATTATATAAATGGAGAGAAAACCTAGACATATATTTGCATTCACTGTATAAAGAAAGATTCAAAATGTAAATAATACTATCTGATGAAAATATTTCAGCATTTTCAAATATTCTTAAAGTTTTTCACTCTAAATCGCTTTTTTTTTTAAATAAAGAAAACTATCAGTTGTAAATGTATCCAGAAAGTTGTCTTTCTGCACATATGCTCCCTAAACCTCAAACTTGTCAATTCTGTTATAGGTTTATTACAATTAATTATTACTGGCATTTGGTGATTTTGCAATTTTTTCCCTTGCATTTTTATGGCTCCTTGAAATGGAAAATCGTCTTTTTTAAAGATATTTTCTGTGCAAAAAAGCAGAAAACAGAAAATTTATGAAATTCCATAAATTTTAAAAGAAGTTTTACAATATTCCACCTCAGTCTAACCTGTCAAAGTTGAGAAAGTCATACAATGCACCAATCTGCTTGAAAAATAGTTGTAACTTACTTTTTTTTTACTTAAATCTAAGAAAATACATAGAAATTCGTAAAAAAATGTAAAACATTGTAGAGATTGGAATTTTAATAACATATTTCGAGTTAATCACATGTTACAAGCAGTTATTTTTTAAACAAAGTTAATTAATTCAGTCAATAGACCAACGTCATGAAATTCCAGTTTGGCTGAAAACCGATTTTCGACGCCAAATTTTGTCATTCTTGTAACAATAACATTCTTACAACAATGACGAAAAAAAACGAATGAGCCTTACAAACCTGAACGTGACGTTCATTCAAGTTCACTCTCCAGCAAAACGCGTCTAAAGACGTTACTAATAACCGATTATTTCTTAAAAAATGTTAACTAATACTGTTAATAGAGCAAAGTCATGAAATTCCAGTTAGATTGAAACCGATTTTTGACGCCAAATGTTGTCTTTATTGTAAGTCTTTTTTGTGAAGGACTTTACATTTTTACGGAAAATTCCGATCCATTGTTAGGAGCGTTACAAACCCGAGCCTAACAATGCTTGGCTTCTTAAAACCCATCATTCAAGTTCACTCTCCAGCAAAACGCTCCTAAAGAAGTTATCAATTCAAAAAATCACTGATTGGGTATTTATGGCGCTGTACCATGCAAAAAGTTTTACAAAAAAAAAAAAAAAAGAATGAACAACACACAAAATAATAGTGAACTTTTCAGTTTTATTCACTACATTCTCTTTCTTCCCCGGTGAGGAATTCGATTTTATTCAGCTGGCATTTTCTGTACAGCATTTCCTATGGCTATACGCAACATGTCACAAGGAATGATATGTGTTCCAACTATGATTTCATGTTATCCGTCGACGATTACCAGTTGTAGAATTTAGTATCATCTTTTCTGATACAGATTTACGCGTCTGCCAAAACGAATTGGCAGTGACTTCTTAATCATTCCTTTCAAAGGCTATAATTGTGGCCGTGGTAGCCAAGTGGTACTGGGATCAAACTCCTGACATGCCTAGACCACTTGGATACCGCGACCACACTAGGAGATGTAAATGATTACGATAATACATACAACTTAATCATTAATGCACGCTCTTGTAACGTGAGTCACTTGAGCTGGGTCTCTTTAGTGTATTCTTCGTATTTCTGAAGAATATTCTTCGTAGCTTTCTACATCAGCGATTCTCTAACTATGGAGCACCCCCTCCTGGGGGGGGGGAGCGTGATAACCCTACACGGCAGGCACAAGCATATCAAAAAGTCAAAAACAAAAGTCTTTTTTAAAAAAATTATTAATTTAATGAAAGAAATCAAAACAAATACATTCTGAGATAATGAAAAATTATTCCGACATAACATTTTTCAATCTGTTTCAATTTTAAAATTAGAAATGAAAAGTAACGTAACATTTATTCTATTACATTAAAGTAATTTACTTAAAATATCTATTGCTTTAAGTATCATTACAAAATTTAATATCTTTCTTGTATTCAATACATTTTTATTGAATGGGAGGGGTGATGAAAATTATGATTGAAAATTGGGTCGCAAATACTGAAGTTTGAGAAGCACTGGTCTACATGTTTTTAGAGCACAAATTACAGGCACGGTTGTCCCATATGAAAGCCTAAATTTGCTTTCGTACCCGTGTTTTATGCTGATCCTTGGTTTGGTAAGCTACAACGAAGCCGTAAATACCTCTATCGGAGATTTTTTTAAACTATTTTTTTTTTTGTGTGCATGAAATCTTCTTTTTTACGTTATTATTGGACTCCATACCAAGATTGGTGTCAAAGAGGTTATTAAATCGAACTCCACGTGGCTCTGAATATATCTATTGTATACAAATAAATAAAATTGAAGTGTCTGTTTGTAATTTCAAATTAGCAGCTTTTTACTAAATGCATTTAAAGGTATATACGGTACTTATATCAAAAATTAAATTTTTAAAATTTTTGTCTGTCTGTTTGTTCGGCTAATCTCGGGAATTTCTGGTCCGATTTTAAAAATTCTCTTCACCAATGGAAAGCTACTTTTCAGGAGTAACATAAGATATATTTTATCTCATATTCCTACGGGAACGGGAGCTATGCGGGTAAAACGTTGACGTTGCTTACTCCCCGCCAAGTTGGCGCAAAATTATGCATATGGTCAATAATGGAAATTTTAATAAAAATTTTCTCACATTTGTAACAAATAACTGAAACATAGTGTAATTTGGCATCTTTACAAAAAAGAATTTTTTAAATGGTTTTTTATTAAACGTCTAACGTGTGTGTTACGTTACGTTTGTTAAATGTCAAACTCAAACTTTGAGAAATATCGCCAAGTTGGCTAAGAAGTTCTCTATTCCGACAATTCCAGATATTTTAATGCAAATTTTCTCCTACTTTTTAAAGAGGGAAACGAAATAAAGTTTTAGCGAATTGCGCGCGCGTGATATTGAAAATTCTATGGTAATATTAATTTACAGTTTCATAAAAAGTTTTGATTACTTTAGTAGTTTTGATTAGTTTAATTAGTTTTAAAGTATTTATTACTTTGAATTTTGGAATAAGTACAAAGACTACATGCGGAAGATATTCTACCAAAGAAGATTTTTTTATACCAAATATGCCTTTCAATGAACACATCTACAACGAAACGCAATAAAGGTTTTCAGAATGGTTGGGAAGAAGTTACATGATTTTGGAATGATTAGTCCTAGACGTGTCGACGGAAATAGCTTTGATAATGAAATTGCTTGAGAATTAAACTACGATTTTATAGCATTGCAAGATCAAGTAACAGAATTTATCCCTCAATTAACTCCAGAACAAAGTCACGTTTTCCAACAAGTGTTAAGTAAAATAGAATCCGGCAGTGGTGCACTGTTTTTTCTCGACGCCCCTGAAGGAACCGGAAAAAGGTTTTAGCTAAACATATTATTAATGACTATCAGAAAAACCCAGAAGACAGCAGTTGGTATGACTTCTTCTGGTATAGCCACGATTTTACTGACCAACGGTCGTACTGCACATTTCGTTTTAAAATTATCGCTTAATCTTGCATTTGAAGATTCACTCATCTGAAATTTCAGAAAAAATAGCTCTCAAGGCAGGAAGTGTAGGATGAAAATACGATGTCTCACAAGAAAGCTATAGGAGCGTTTAATCGGACTCTTCAGGATTTACGAGATAGTACAGATATTATAGGAGGAATGGTAGCTGTATTATATATTGGCTGGTGAATTCAAGCTTATGGGGAAAAGTTGAACAATTCAGTCTGAAAACGAGTATGAGAGTGCATCGTCATAATGACGTAGATTCGGAACATTATGCACAGACGCAATTGAAAATCGGTTTTGGATGTTTGGATGCAAATGCTGGAGATTATATTTTACTTCCAGAGAATTTTGTAATGCAGAAGAAAATGATGTAAATCTTATTGCTCAAATTTACCCGGGCTTGCAACAAAATTTAAATTGGGATCAGTGGTTGCGAGCAAGATCAATATTGGTGCCCAACAATGACATTGTCTATAAAATCAACATTGAAAATTTAAACGACGTGCGGGAGAGAAGGGGGGATGAAGAAATATTTATCAATTAATACAATCATGGATAAAGAAAAAAGTACTTGATATCCCACGTTCTTAAATTCACTTGAACATTCGGATCTACCCTCACATAAACTTCAATTAAAACTAAATGTACCACTTATGCAAAATTTCGATGCTCCTCGACTATGTAAAGGAACGAGGCTTTGGATCACAAAACTGATGCAGAATATACTTGGTGCCAATATTTGAACATTTGTCATGAAAAGGGATAGTGTTATCATACCTCGAATTCCAAGTATCCTCACTGACCTACCATTTCAATTCAAACAAGTTCAATTTCCAATTTTACTGTTGCTTTTAACAAAGCTAACATTTCAGGTAGCAGGGGTGCATTTGGAAAAGCAATGTTTTTCCCATGGCCAACTATATGTAGCCTGATCGGTGTTCCCAATGCCCAAATCTTCACATATTTGCAACTGACGGAAGAACATATAATATGGTATACAGTAGCATCTTAGAATAATATTCTGTTTTGAGCACTTTTAAAGAGGAATTATATATTAAACGTAGATACTTTCGATTTTTAAAGATATTAATAGTTTAAGTTATTGAATTTTTGTTGTTAATTATTATTCTTATAAATTGCGTTTTCAGTTTTTTTAAACTAAGCTCAATTTTAGAATTTTTAAATTTTATTGGTTCCAGTCAAGCAATAAAAAAATTACCATATTATATTATTTACTTTCTAATGATAATAATTACGACTTTGACAGTTATTTAAAGACATTTACGCGAGCGGAGCCGCGGGTAAAAGCTAGTCTTTATATATAAAATATATGTGTCACAGTGTTTATCCGCGTTGGACTCCGAAACTACTCAACCGATCATAATATAATTTTGCATACTGTGTGTCATTTCGTCCAACTTAAAACATAGGATGGTTTTTATTTCAATTAATCACGCCATAATTTTTTTATAGCCGGAAATGTGAAGAATCCGGAAAAAACGTTGCCAGATTCCCGTAAGGGATGCTCGTGTGTCTGTGGAAGCAGATATTACAACAGACGGTGAAAGTTTTCGGCACTCTCGACTTTATTCAAACAGCCATCTGATTTTTGTTTTGTAAATCAGACAAAAAATAATTACGGAATTAGAAAGATCATTTCTTTCGCCACGATACAGTATAATTTTTCTTGCAAAATAATGATATTACTATTTTTTAAGATTTTTTTTTAAAAATGAGTTAAAACTGATGCGTTTTTATGAATTTTTTTTTTCAAAATCGTTGCGTATGAATTTATTTTTGTGTTATTAAAACGATATTTTTTACTAAATAATGTCATGCTTTTTTCTTTTTGAATCAGTCATTTAAAAAATAAAATGCCGAAAACTTTTTTTTCTATGATTTTTTTAAAAAATACTCAAAATTTTAACTCAACATTAAATAACTTCGTTACTTATTAAAATTATCGTACGAAACTTTTTTTTACGTTTGTAGAATAATGTTATCCAGTTTCTGTGCGAAGATTGAAAAAATTGCTTACAAATTACGGATTTAAAAATTTTTTTGTGATTTTCGTAAAATACCGTTTTTGCAAAAAATAATTTAAACAGTCTTTTTTGTACATTTTATATTTTAAAGTACTTTGTTTTTGCAATTAATGTGTGAAATTTCAAAACGTTAACATTACAGTTAAGCCCTCTAAAAAAATGAAAATTTTTAAAAAAAATTCTCAATTGCGTCACTTTGCGTTAGCTTTCTGCTTGGGAGACGGAAAAGGTTGAGGTAGTTTTGAGTCTTTCGCTGTGTAGTAAAAAGGGGAATTCCCTCATAACACGGGACGCTCATTCATATAACGCATCACAACCCATAGTTTTTTTTTATTCTTAAAGATTGATTTATTGAAGAACAGTATATTTAAGAAAAAATATCAGGAAATATTCTTAAATATATTTTATCTCATAGTATTATTTTTTTTAAATTTTATACTGTGAAATAAATCAATATCGTTGCGTTTAAATAAAAAAATTTTAACTTTTAGTATCAGTGATTTAAAAAATAAAAAGCCAAAAACTTTTTTGAACAAACTTTAATAAAACACTCAAAATACTTAATAATTAATAATTTCTTTTTTTATAAAGATAATTGCATGAAATTTTTTTCCGTGTGTCCGAACATTTAAAAAAACCTCACAATTTTACTTCAAGATTTAAAATAGTAGTGAAATTTTGTAATTTGAAAAATTTCTACTTTTCTGTCTTTTTTCAACATACAACTATTTTTAAAAAGGCTACATTTTCATTTCCGGAACTAAAAAGTTGCAACGAAAGATTTGAAAAGTGAGTGAGTGATTTATAAATTCACACTGTTCGCCTATTCGAGGGTTTTTGGCAACGGACCTCGAAATTTTCAAACCATGGTCAAGTGACGAGGACGACACCTGAGCTTTCACCCATCTCTCCTAATTACCACACCACACCAACGCAAGAAAAAATTTCGAAAAAGGGAGTTTTAATGACATAGTTAAAGAAATCACTCACATCGCGCACACACACATAAGTTCTATCGTCCTGAGGGGAACAGAGTAAATTCCCATGGGGATGAAGTTATTCACTCGGTAAAAGCCCGTGCAAAGCCGGGCTAAGCGAAGAGGAAAGAAACAAAGATGTAAAAGCAATTTCGAAAAATTATATTGGAAGTGCTGTTTTTGTGAAGAGAAGGGAAAATGTTAAACGAGAAAACCATTGATACGCACTCATGGGCCTTGCACTCACATCGTACGCGTCACACCCACACAAAAGAGCTGGCGTCAGAAAGAAAGGAGGAAATTAACATGGGGATTAAGTTATACCCTCGGTAAAAGCCCGTGCAACGCCGGGCCGGGTCAGCTAGTCAGCTTATAAGAAAATCCCCCTGTACTTTAGAATGTACCCAAATATGGGTGTGTGAAAATTAAATTGCAATCATTCAATACTTTGTTAAATGATGTTGTATTTTGTACATGGATTTTTTTGGAAATAATCTCTTATTTTAGACATCGAAATTCTCTATAAGTTTTAGTCCTCTAACTTTGTGTGCTTTCATACAAATTTATTAAATACACAGCATTATATATAATCAACTAATCGGATTCAAATATTTTACTCTGTCCTTATTATCTTATTTACATAATCGGCTTTTGTGTCTTATCCTGTATTTATATATAGGATATCTTTTTATAAGGGAATTTTTTTTCATCCTTAAAATTGCGCTTTAAATTATTTTAAAGCAACAAAGAGTTTATTTAACTTAGATGATTTTTCTTTTTATGAGATTTTTCTACAAATGTTTACTAAATATTCAAGTTTTTTAATATTTTATTGTATGAAATTACACTACTCCGTCAGGAAAAAAGCCCATTTAAATGAAAATCTGCTTGAAGAATTTGATAATTTTATTTCATTATTTGATAAGATATATTTTCCATTCTACTAGTGAAAACAAATCCTGACTAAG
Organism: Trichonephila clavata; assembly: GCA_019973975.1. Classification (NCBI taxonomy): domain Eukaryota; kingdom Metazoa; phylum Arthropoda; class Arachnida; order Araneae; family Nephilidae; genus Trichonephila; species Trichonephila clavata. Next base: position 32,720 of record BMAO01023798.1, read on the forward strand.
AGCATTAGTATTACAGTAAATAGGATTCATTTTAAGATGGTTTTTAAAAACGAGTGTTTTTAATGCAAACGAGTGTTTTAACAATTGCATCCCGATTCCCCACAAAAAAAATCTAATCCCTTGAATAATTCGTTTGCAAAGTTTCCTTACTACAGATAAATTACTAAATATAATTTAATAGAATGTAGAGTAGGGAAAATAGGCGCCCTGAGATAAGTTATCAAATAGTGCTATCAATCTCAAAGTATCGATAAATACATCCGTGCCCTACAGTTTTTCGTTGAATTGTAATTAAGTAAAATAAGTAACAACTAACAAAAAAGGTAGCTTTCATTTGTGTACATTTGTTGTGTCATCGCCAAAAAGGTTCTCTTGGCGAGATTTGCATCCTGGTAACAACGTCAAAGTTAATTTCAGTTGCACATTGCTGGTTTCTACCGTGAAGTTGACATCACACACACACAGGCAGCTATTTCAAGTTATGTTAATGTTTTTGATCGCTCCTATTACAATTCTACGGAGACGCTGCTAATAATGCATTTAAAGGACACCGGAAGATCAAAAAAAAAAAAAAAAAAAGAAGCTGAGCGACATCTAATTAGACCAAATATTTAGAATGCATGAAGCAAGCTAGTCACATCAACCAGAAGGTTGCCATTTCACCTGTTAAAATGTGTCTCTACAAAAATATTTACAGTTAAAATTTTTAAGAAAACCCTAATTTTGTGACCTTAAACATCTATAGCGCACGTCAGGAACGTCAAGATGTCAAACTGTTTCTCTCCATACTTCTATGAGTGGAAAAATTTTAATTTAAAAATCGTACATCTGTCAGGTAATTTCACTATCCTAAAACTATAACTATGTCACCAAGAAATGCAATCAAGGGACAAATATTCTTTTCAAAACAACACAAACTTTATTTCGTTGATCGAATTCTCTCCAGTTGTCAATTTTGACATTTTCACATCTCTCACATTATCATAGAACCTTTTCGATAACAGATTGTTGCCATTCACAAATAACAAATAGTTACTATTTTTTTCAGATGCCTTAAGCAAATAAGCAGAAGTATGAATCAAAAAATTTTAACGCATCTGCATCATAACTAACAATTTTAAATTATAATTTTTCTCATCACCACTCGTTGTTCTCTGGAGATGCTGCTAATAATACAATAGTAAATCATAAAAGAAAGAAGGACGTTGAACAGAACCAAATATTTGGAATGGCTGAAACGTGCTGGGTCTCATGATGCAACAGCTTGTTGCTTGATGAGACCCAGCCTCCAGCGTAAGGTGCGCCTGCTAAAATTTTGAAGTGCATGAATTCAAGACAAGATAGTTCGATTGTTCAGCAGATCTGATCCATTCTGGCAGCATCATTGTCCACTTAATAACGCGTGCTACTTCTTTTGTATTGAACTTTCCATCATTTAACGACGCTTGGCTAAGGCGCAGTTATCGTCACGTAATATTCTGAGATGTCTGCCATAAACACCCTACAAAGCGGTCTGGAAGAATGTAATACACGATCATCAAGATTTCCAAAAGAGTAGCTAAAATTCATGTGACGTCATAGTCACATGATAACTATTATCACGTGTTTCCAGCCAATCAGTTTAGGCACTTTGAGGTTGCCAGGGTCGTTTTAAGACTTCTTGAGACCCAGGGTACCTACGCCAAAAGTAGACCCTGGGACCTCCCACAAAAGTAGGGCCCCCCATATAACCCTTAAAAGTAGACAGTGTGTGCATAGCATGCTCGTACAAAAAAAAAATACCCGAAACAAATAAATGTGGATGACTCACAATCTCACACACCGGCTAAGCCGACTGCCGCCTTTTGACAGAATGAGTAATAATGGTGTATCGTGGTAGGCATAGGACTATACATGAACGATGGTCATCATATGTAGCCAGTTGACATATTGTTCGAAAAATTCCCAGTTTTTCGGAGAATACAATCGAAAGAAGAATTTTAAAGTTGAAATTATTCAAATCATGATATTATTAAGGCTGAGTCGAAAAAGAGACGATGCCCCCATTGTTGTAGAGTCCCTGGGCCCATGTCTTAAGCCGTCCCTGGCTGTTGCCAACTTTTATTTTTGCGGAAACTTTCTTTCAAAAAGTACATATTTGTCAACAATTATAACGCACATAAGTAAGCAAAATACGCTTGATTTAACAGTACACGCATGATATAAGAATTTCTTTTTTACAGTAGAACATCGTTTATCCGAATCAATTGGGACCGGGCACCGTTCGGATAACCGAATGCGATCCATTAGATAAATGATACTGGACACTATACAAATATTGAAAATCATCCTATGCGGGAAACGTGCTTGAAGAAAAAGCAAAATAGGTGCATAATGTCGCAGTTTTACTTTGATTGCTGAAAATTATCACTTATTTTTTCGCTGTACCATTGTACACCTTCGTTTTTTCACTGCAAGGTCTCGGATTCTCTTGAGCAGCAGTAGTTGAGTAGGACAGCACTCTGCTTGTTTTTAGTATCACACCATAGCTGTTTCTAACGCAAAAAAACGCATCAGTATTTAATGCGCTTTTGCTACTTTCGTTGTTGTTGTCCTCGTCTTCATCCGTTTCATCGTCGACAGCGTCGGATTCTTCTTGTACGGAAGTCACAATCTCGTCATTATTTGGCATTTGAAATACATTGTCATCTGCATTGTTTGCCATCCAGGTTTCTACATCAACAAAACTCAATAAAAGAGCATGTATACACCCCCTCATTTGGAAACAAACTGACTTAATATTCCACGCAAATGTTTACCAAATCACGCAGCTGAATTTTCCCAAATGTCCCTCAACTTGGGTTTTCCCGTCACTTTTAGCCTCACATGAAACAACTGTTGAGCATTGCACTGTTCAAAAATGTATCCGGATTTTGGTTCGGATATTTGACGCTACGGATAATAAATGTTCGAATAAACGACGTTCTACTGAAATTTTAAAAATTTTTGAAGAAGTTTTCTTTTAATACTTGAACATTTTTACCCAATTATAAAATTTGAAATGTTATCTAAATTTTACAAATAGAACTAGCACAAATTTAGTGTCAGTTTTGAAGTCAATGGAAAGCACATGTTTGCCTTTATCATGTGGCAGTCATGAATTTAGCCCTTTTTGAGATCTTACTTCAATATCGCTTCAGATGATGCAGAGTTATCGCTTGTAGACTTTGTTTTGTAGAAACACATAGCCATTGCTATTGTTTTGAACACTGTGTGGAATCTATCTCCTCTTTTACCAGGTTCCCTAAAAAGTTCATGCATATAACTTTGTTAATTTATCAATCTAGATCAGGGTTAGGCAGACTTTTCCAGGGTACGGGCTACGTCTATTTTTTTCAAGGTGTTACGGTCCACCCTGTGGCGTAGGTGAGGTAAGCTAAGAAAATGCATACCCGGTGTATTTGTTAAAGCTTTGTAATATAAACACGGAATATATACTACCTACATAACTACGATAAAAAAAAACTTACTTTTTGAAAACCGTAATTAAAGCAAAACGCGATACAAGTATAATAATAATAGGCACAAAAATAATAATATTAAAAGGTGTATTTTTATATACTATCGAACAATTTAAAATATATTTAAAAATAAAAACATTTTCATCTAAAGCTAGTTCTCGTAGTTATAATTAGTAGAAGACTTAGTCTGCATACTGGCCGCCACAATCTTGAATATCTCGATATATAATTACTAACTGCTAATCTTCAGGTGGTCTCCCTAAAATGTCTCAGTGACCCACCGGACGATCGCGATCGACTTAATGCCCACCCCTGATCTGGATGATATCCTTCAAAAGTTCATGAGTTAGTGAATGATTGAGTGTGTGAATATTAACGTCACACTGTTCAGCTACACGAGGGCTTTTGGCGACGGACCTCGGAATTTTGAACCATGGTTAAGTGACGAGGCCGACACCTGAGCTGGCAACTCCCTCTCCTAACTACCACACCACACCAACGGGAGGACGTTTGAGCTCTCGACAGATTTAACGTGCTATGATCCCTTACACAGTGGGTCTTTCGTGATTCTGGGCTTGAACTCATGACATGCCTGCCATGATCCGATACCTTGACCACTTGGCTACCATGGCCACATCAATCGTTCACACCTTTTATGTTATATAATCCTAAAGGTATTTACAACATGGTAATGCCCACATATGGCTCACATACCTTCAGGTTTCCTCTGAGTTGTTTAGATCCTTCTTTGACGGCCAGATCACCAAACTTTTCCCAGTTTCTCTCATATGCTTGACAGGTAAGAAGTCAAGAAAAATTAGTTTTGATATCAATCCTTTATTATTATTATTATTATTAATTCCGCCTGAGTGATGATTTGCGTTCAAAAATAAGATCATACTTCAGTCGTTAATCTTTAATGAATAATACTTAATTATAAGTCTTTGTTCCAATCTGTCTAGTGCCTAAAGAGAAAGTTTATTTTAAACGCATTTTTATGATCGAGGGTAACTTTGTGCAGCTAATTGCACATTTAATAAGATTGTATTCATGTAAGATCACATATCTACTCCATACTAAAAATAACCTGCTATAAATTTTGCATAATCGCCATGTACAGGAATATGAATTATAAATTCCGTTCGTCTTCCCGATACACCGAGTGAATATATTTTCCATCTTGCACCTAATCACCACCAGAGGGACGATTCAAATTCCGACCAAGGGTGGTGCCCTTCGTCGAAGCCCCTTAGGCACTCTGCTTCTCATCCCCTTCCTACACGGACACGTACAACTTCTTAATGATTCTTAAATTATTGGTGTTTCTGCCCGGGGTGGATTAAGGTAGTCAGACACTCACCCCGCTCCTGCTTTCGGATTCAAAGGGAATAAAGTTGCAGTTAAGCAACGTGAATGCAAAGAATTAAGGGAATAAATGATTCCACAAATCACACACGGACTCCTCATCGAGCCTGATTGTCGCTTTAATAAGGCATTTATTGTGAAAAAAGCCTACACGAGTTCGAAGAACAGAAGGGTAATTTCCTATTCCTGCAGAACATAAATGTTCTGTAGCACTTGACTGGAAGGGAAAAAATATTTATTTACATTTGCTCCTTTTATAAAATTGTGAACAAGAAACAGACTTGAGATGTGTTTTATTTGTGCTAACAATGCCTTCAATTTACACTGATGTTTGTAAAAAAATGTAACACCATGAAGGAATCCTCAGAAATAAATGAACTTTGCATCAAATATCAATTATAGGATGTAACGTAAAATGGAAAAGTTTCAGAGCCACCGCAAAGAAAACGTATAAATAGAGGGCTGTAGAGGGACGTTGAAAATAGTTAATGATTATTTGTTAGTGGTAAACGTTTAGTGAGACCTAAGTATGCCTCCACGACGAAATAAGGAGAAATTACAACAACTTACGGAGTTTGAACGGGGGAGGATTATCGGCCTTCGAAAAGGAGGATTTTACTATCGCACAATAGGAGCTCGTGTGCCGCGGAACAGTTCCACAGTGATGCGAGTTTGGAAGCAGTGGACCGTCAAGCACCGAACAACTCGAAAAACTGGCAGTGGACGATGGAAGGTGACGTCAGCGCGCAAAGATCGACACTTGCTCTGCATGGCGATGAATGACATTACAGCTTTCTCCAGGCTGTTGGCAGCACGTTGGTTTGCTGCTACAGGTGTACTAATGTCGGCTTCGTCAGTTCGTTGACGTCTGCTGCGCCGTGGATTGCGTGCTAGGGTGCCTTTATACAGGATTCCCCTCATGGCAAACCATCGACGACGGCGTCTGCAATGGGCTCATGAGCACAGAGCCTGGCAAGCTGATTGGCACCAAGTTGTCTTTTCAGATGAATCACGCTTCCATTTGTGGGACCATGATGGCCGCATTCGTGTTAGACTCTATGCAGGGGAACGCTGCTTTCTCGAGCTCGTTATCGAACGACATAGTGGCCTAACACCTGGAGTTATGGTTTGGGGTGCGATTTCGTATCATGGACGATTCACTTTGCTATGAATTAAGGGTAATCTCAATAGCAATAGGTACGCCCGTGAAGTGCTACAGCTCGAAGTCGTTCCCTTCCTTTAAAGCATCTTTGGAGCTATCTTTCAGCAGGATAATACACGCCCACATGTTGCAAAGACTATTCGATACTTCTGTTCAGCCGAACACATGCAACCTCTTCCTTGGCAAGCTTATTCGTCGGATATGTCGCCTATTGAGCCCGTGAGGTTTTTGTTTGGTTGGCGTCTAGCTCGTGATCCACGTCCTGCAGCTTCAAAAGGCGAACATTTGCTGCGCATACAAGCAGTATGGAATTCTCTTTCACAAGCAGACATTTAAAATCTGTTTGATTCCATGCCACGTCGCAAAGCAGCACTTGTTGCAGCGCGTGGTGGCTACACCAAATATTGATTTCAAACACTTGATATTGTTTTTTTTTCTTTGAAAATTTTGTCATTTATTTGTTCTACTACAAGTCGTTTGTGCATTAAATTTCATTTAATTCTGATGATTCCTTCATGGTGTTGCATTTTTTACAAACAGAACTATATGTAACAAGACCTTGTATTTTTATATATCGAGGATTCTTATCAACATAATGCACTTATAAGGGTGGATTGAAATTTTTTTTCAGAATTCCAAATTTTGTCTATGCGGAAAAGATATTCTCTGATATGTTGTAAATGTAGGTATGTCTGTTCGAGTATTTGTATACTTGGTCGAGTATAATGTTTTAGATGAGTTATTATAGTAAAAGCTTTGTAACAATATATGGCTAAATTCTTGAAATTAGCAAGACTTTACATATCAGTATTTAGTAACACTGTATTCACTACATTTCCCAACTAATTACTTGATATAATGTTAAGGTATTATAGTACTTTCAGCAATTATAATTAAATTTCTGATTTAAGATAAAATGCTAAAAACCATGGGATTCTATTATTTATATATATAAAGCAATAGAAGTTATTTGTGTAATATTCTATATAGACTATATGTTCTGGATATGTTCTTGTTATTAATTTTTATAAGTGCAACATTTTAACAATATTATTTGTTCAATTCACAAATTATCATTTGTAATCATTATTTCTGCATTTTGTACACACACACACACAAATAACTATAATAACGACATTATGTAGACAGAAATAAGGCTATTCTTCAAAATAGCAATAATAATAATAACATAAATTATATTAAAAAGCAAATAGGCAAAACTCACTAAAAGAGCTCTTTGTATTTACATGCTTTATAATTTATTAAATTATCTTTGCTTATTTTTCTTTCTATATTGCATTGGTGAGCTTGCTAAGATTTTAAGAAATGGATAACCAGTTCTCAAGTAAAATTAATCCAGTACTTTTTAATGGATTTTGAAATCTTTTGTAATTAATCACACTAAAAAATAATCAAATAATAGTTCTAAATAATATGATTCTATATTCTTTTCGGAATTATTTGTTTGTAATTTTAAAATAAACTATATCTCTTCTATTCTCGTTAAGCATTTCAGTGCATAGCTATCGTAGAAAACGTAATTAGTTCTTAGATATCGGATCCGAATTCTAAAGAGAAACAAACATCACAAACATGATGTATATATAAGGAAATATATATTTTCAATCCTTCTAAGATATCCGATGCCATTAATTCAAAATATTAATAAAATCTTTTTCAGTCTTGATTCAAGATCCTCTATTTTTGTAGCACTTAAATACATAGGAGAAAACGAGATTCAAAATGTTAAAATATTTATTTTTATTCTATTTTCATGAAGCTCTGAATGACCTTTGATTTTGTGTTAGCGTTTGCAATCCCGTGTCATATTTTCAATCACCGGATTTCGGGATCCAAATCCCCGAATCCCGGTATTAGGATTGGACTATTTATTAAAAATACTTACATATTAGCATAGTGAAATTACAAAATAAAACTGAAAATATAACTAAAAATTGATTTAATATTATTTTAAAATGAAACAAATAAAAAAATTAATTAATCATGAAAACAAATAAAAAAAAGAACATAATGAAATTTTTAAAAGAAGCATTTCTTCATTTCTTGTGTTTCTGGAAATAAGCTTATAAAAACACAGCTCCTCCAGTGTTTAATCGTTGAAATGGCTTCTTATTTTTGTTATAAATTGCCCTGCCGAAGAAAATGCACTTTCGGATTCTTTACTAGTAGGTATTATCGTCATTAATTGGGAGTATGTTCTTTTCAGGTAGTCACCACGTCTCCCTCCATTTTAAAAAAAAAAAAAATTTCTTTTTGAATTTTTTATGACAGTGTCTCAAATCTATAATAGACTGCATTGGTGCATATACCTCTTTGATAACTTTATTTAGTTCTTTTGCTACACTTAATGGTTTTTGTATATAAATTGATCCAGTTATTGAATCATAATATGAATCAATTTCAAGTGTTACCTCATTTGAAATTGAAGATCCAGTTGCATGAGCTGTTAGTAATGCAATGGGATTTGAAGTGTCTCAAGTCTTCCAAGCAGGTCCCCTACAATTAACGGCATTTAATTGAAGAAGGAACTGTGAGAAAATCTATTCTTGAGATGTTGCTTATGTTATTGTGTAAGCATTGCAGTGAGCCACTGAGATCTGTGCGACGTTCTCCCATACGAGAAATGTAAGAGCAGTGCATATATATATATATATATATTACCTATAGCACAAATAATTGCACAAAAAAATTCTGCTTACGTATTTCATAAGCAAAATATAAAATTTTTGAAAAATTAAATTCTTAGAAAATTTTTATGAGAAAAAATGTTTTAAATATAATTTAGACAAAATTTAAATCCCGGAATTAGTTATTGTAATCCCGGGATTGAAAAAATTACCGGGATCCCGGGGTTTCGGAATTCCGGGATCCTGGGGCTGAAACCCTACTAGATATCTTCCAAAAATTCTAATTGCCCCGTCCAAGTTAGCTGACATCGGACATCCTGAGGGTGAGAGAAATGTCCGTTTTCTGACCCCACTCGCGATGGGTAGAAAGTTAGAGAAGAAAATAAGAGAAAACATATCAAATTTCACCGTTTAACATACACACCCGCCTCGAAACCTTCAAAGTTCAACACGTAAGAAAACTGACATGAAACCCATACAATACAAAAAGTAAATAAGATACATCAAATATAATACCAGATTCACAATATTTTGAGAAAAAAAATTTCAAAATATAATTCAGACAAAAATTAAGTCCCGGGAATAGTTATTTTAATCCCGGATCCCGGGCTGAAAGCCATAATTTGTGTTGATATCTTACGCAAAATACTGTTGTAAATACCCATAACTTTTTGGATTGGGAAAATTTTCGAATTTTTTTTATTTGTATTTAAAATGCGACTGAAGATATTTTAATTTTTATTTACTCATATTTAAAAAAAATAGAATATGAGAATTTTGAGTTGCTCAAAAATCCTATAGGAAAATAAAGGCTAGATCAGAGGTCCCCCCAAACTTTTTAGTTTTCTAGACCCCTTACCATGTTTTTCAGTTTTCGGTAGCTCCTACTTACCTAATGCTGAATTTTTGCAAATTCATCAACTTAACTGTCTTTTTGATAGTTGTTACAGATCTACTTATTTTAAAAGATTTAAATTTCTAGCTGTAGTGAAGATTTGTGTCTAACATTATATAAACACATGTTAACTAATTAAATTAAAAGTTAATTAATATATAAAATAAGTGTTACATAAAATAACTGAGCAACAAACAGATGCTTTTAATTGGAGAGATTTATCTGGGGCTTCAATAATAAATTTTCTACGTTTGACATTAATCTTGTCAGGTTTAACCCTAAATGTCCTCGGTTAGAAGTATCCAGTCTTTATTTTTTTCTTTTATGTTTTGGAGATCGGCAACCATGCTAAATCTCCTTCTTATAAGAAGGGCATATAAAAACTTTCTCAAGATATTCCATAATTCGGGATAAGTAACAGGCATATCTTTTTAGAGCAAATATTGCTGTCAACCATTTCTAAACTTTACTTTAAGATCTTCGTTAGTGCTTATTGCGATCAGTTCCTCTGGTAATCTGACATCTAGATAAAACAACATTTAAAGGTTAATATATGTTAAAACTTCCTTTTACAGGCTAATTGTCGGTAATAAATTGAGAAACTGTAAAATTTCGCGACGTCCAATATTATAATATTCCATTAGCTTAATTCAGATAAGCAACGCTAAATGATGGTTCTTGCTTTAATAAAATCTATGCTGTTGCCTCACAACTGTAAATTAGCCACTTTAAACCAATCGATATGTGACGGATCTATACGCGGTTCTATAAATCCCTTCATGACACTTTTAGAAAAATAATTATTTTAACCAATATTCACCGAGTAAGAAAACCTGATATGCAAATAAAGTATATTATATAAATTCTGTATTCGCGAATTTGAAGAATTAGCAAACAGTTGGCAAGTGAGTTGGCGACTTAGTTTGTTAGTTGAAGATTAAAGGATCGTGGAATTATTCAGGTTTTGGAGTTTGTCCATGAAAATGATTACTGTGAGGGGATCCAGCGACAGTGATTAAATCCAGATAAAGATGTGCAAGATTCAAGTCTAGGATCTGCTTCATAAAAGTACAGGTATCGTGATCCTTGTTTAATTAGAAGTTAGCTTATTAGTGTGCGACGTAGTTATATTTGAGCGTATTTAAGCTGTCTTAGATTCAGTTGAGGGTCCGAAGTATTATCCTCGTGTTATTGAATCTCACCTCCGCTCTCTACTATCTGATCAGTTATCTTAATTAGATTGTTATTGTGTCTCATTGATCTTTTGGTGTTAATAAATTAACTAGATTGAAACATGTCTAGTTATTATTCAGTTTCTCCCACACACCTAGCCGGGTCTGCGGTTAGACAAGGGTTTTCAGATGGAAGCAGGAACCATCCGGGATTAAAAATAAATCTGTTAAATAGGTAAGTCTGGTTTCCACTTGATTAAATTTCCTTTTAATATTAGTTACGATCTGGTTTAATTAGAGCCACTGTCGTAGACCCCCATTTACACCTCATGAACCCCCAAATTAATTTTTCACTGACGTGGACCTCTTGCTGGTCGTCATAGACCCCTGGGGGTCGATATAGACCACTTTGTAAATCACTGGGCTAGATGAACGAAAGTTAGCAAAATCAAATAATTTTCATTAGTGTTCAAAAGGGAAGCAAGAAGACATCTTGAACATTGCATACTCCTGTGGTCACACATTAACCCGTTGGAAAACGGCCACTAGCAATCTCTGAATGTAAGAATCCAAAGCCTGAAAAGTAGGACCCTTTCACATGAGTCAACGTGCTACCTTTAACACTAAGTGCAGGCAGTCGGAAGCTAGTTTTGAATAGAAATAGCCTGGGTCCCTTCTGATTAGGGGCTCAATTGCTCCATATATGGTCCCTGTTATTTTCTTAATTTTTAATCCAACCCTCGTTGACAGGATGTCGGAAATTCCTTAAGGAAGTTGCATCACTACCTCTACTTGATTTCGTTGGGCACATAAACTATCTAATTGTAACTTTTCACGTAAACGTTCACCCAATCAATGAATTAGTGGCAATGGCAGAAAAGAGTTCGGCACCATAATATTGGTGTGACCGTGGAATTTATAATGAGCTGCACCACAGCAGAACGATGCTGAGAAACATGTAAAACCAAGAATCAAAGTATTGAGACCCAAATAGAGTCACTTCACACTCTTTCCTTCGTCTTTCAGAGGAGTGATTCATTTTGTATTTCTTTATCGTACTTAAGTTTTTAAATAAGTTAAATTAAATTAAATTGGAAAATGTAGAGTCTTATTTCATAGTAAAAATAAAAACCAAAACGATGCGGATGTAATAAATATGAACCTGAGTTTAATGTCAATTAGCCTCGCATCACTTCATACGTGGTTAATTGGCACTCTCTGGTGGGAAGCTCTCAAATACAAAGTATTCTACCTCATTAGTTGACTCAACTAAAAGATTATTTTGGATAATACACTCTTCACACGCGGCTACTTGCGTATTGAAAATGGAAAAAGCTTTCCATTGTTTCTTCGAATTCAAACATTGTATCGATGAGTTCGACATTTCCTTTTCAGACACTTCTTTGATCCGCGTGTGGAAAGAGTTCTCTCTCCCCTCTTCGCATTAGAGGAGTGGTGACAGGAAACGAGTTGACCGATACCAAGTTTTCTTGTGTGAAATTGGCCGTATAGTGATGGCTGGTCATTGTATTGGCAGTGCGTACTAGGAAGATGCGGAAGGAGAGCAATTCCACCCCAATCCATTATATTTGATACAGGATTAGTATGGCCAACAACAATGTACAGTAGAACGTCGTTTATCCGAATCAATTGGGACCGGACACCGTTCGGATACGCGATTGTTCGGATAACCAAAAACAGAATGCGATCCATGCAGTATATGATACTGGTCACTATACAAATATTAAAAATCCTCACATGCGGGAAACGGGATTGAAGAAAAAGCAAAATAGGTGCAAAATGTGGCAATTTTACCTTGATTGTGGAAAATTATCACTTATATTTCGCTGTACCATTGAACACCTTCGTTTTTTCACTGAAAGGCCTCAGATTCTCTTCAGCAGCAGTAGTTGAGTAGGACAGTACTCTGATTGTTGTTCGCACCACTCCATAGCTGTCTCTAACGCAGAAAAACGAGTCAGCATTTGCTACTTTTGTTGTTGTTGTCCTAGTCTTCATCCGTTTAATCGTCGACAAGGTTGGATTCTTCTTGCACGGAAGTCACAATCTCGTCATTATTTAGCATTTGAAATACACAGTCTTCTGCATCGCATGCCATTCAGGTTTCTACATCAACAAAACTCAATAAAAGGGCACGTATACACCCCTCACTTGGAAACAAACTGACCTAATATTCCGCTCAGATGTTTACCAAATCACACACAGTTGAAATCCCCCAAATATCCCTCATTTTTGGGTTTTCCCGTCACTTTTGGTCTCACACGAAACAACTGTTGAGCATTGCATTGTTCGAAAAGGTATGCGGACTTTGGTTCGGATATTTGACGCTCCGGATATTAAATTTTCGGGTAAACGATGTTCTACTGTATAAAGCATACAACAGCCATTTCCGGAAAAATACTTCAAACTGCAGTCTATTCTCTGTTTATGTAGAGCTTGATGGGGCGCCCATGATGTTCGCTAGAACTGAAATACTAATTTGTATATCTTATGGTGGTATACTCACAGTGAAAATTCCATGTTGAATGGCGTGATAGCAGTTGTATTGCAGAAATTGTTTCACCAGGTACAATTAAAAACTCTAAAAAGTTATTCTTCATTAAAATCACTTAAAAGAGTAACAATTATATTCTGAGTGATTCGTTACCTGACTATGAATTTATACTACATGATTCATTTGCACTTATTTCATATGTTTAATTCAAATTGTGACGTTATTTAAATCAAAACAAATTAAAATCTTTAAAGAAAGAAAACTGCGATCACAATAATCTTTTTTTTTTATCCATTTAAGAACAGGGCCTTTTTCAAAGCATTAAAATATATACTTGATAATTCAAAGCATTAAGATATACTTGTTCATCTTGTTATACTTAACTTCATATAAAAGAATGAATTTTCTTTTTAAAACTGATTATTAAAATTATAGAGTACTCTGTAAAAACAGTTTATATTTTCTATGACATAATAGAGACTCCAAATTAGCTTAGAAGCTCGAATTTCTACAGCAGACATGTTTTAAAACGAAAGAAAAAAAAAGCAGGGGTTGCCTAAAACTCTCATTTTATTACTAATTGCACTTTACTGGACACAACTTTTTTCATGTACTACTTTCACAAATTTCGAAATAAATATCTTAAAGTAAGTTCTTTTATTTCCTCTCTAAATTATCAAAATTTTCTTTTAATATATATATTTAAGCTGTAGTACAACTTACAAAATAAACTCGTTAAATCAGTCACCCGGAACATAGACTTGGAAATTTTCCTTTCTTGGAGCTAGATTATTTTTTAAAAATCTTTTTTATAATGTTGAATCCTTAGTTTAAACATATGTTTTCAAATTTACACATAAGAATAAAATTTTAAGAAAAGGAGCAAATATTATAAAGATAATATTTGTAAAATTGAAATATACTAATGCTTCGCTGCAATACATACCTAACATGATATTTCTAGCCTGTTCTAAAATGTAAACACTCGTTTTATGAGGGAAAATTCTTTTGTTTGTTCCAAATAACTTCTCAGAATAATATCTGAGGAATTCAAGCAAATAATAAATTAGAAAATCTTGAACATTAAAATTTAAAATATTATATAGTATTTAGTTTTATCTCTGTATTGCTTTTCAAAACAGAACGAGCGAAACAAAAATGTCGAAATAATTTCATGATTCGTTGCTATTTGTTTGTTCTTCAGGAGAAGCTCCTCTTTTTTTTTTTTTTTGGTCAAAAATTTCCTCTATAAAAATGTTTTTCACAAGAAAAGAGAATAATATTTAAACAGCGTTTAGTATAATAAATGTTATTATATAAAAAAAAATATATCGTTCAAGTGAAGCTGTGTTGCAGAGAAAACTTTTGGTAAAAACTAATGAAATGTTTAGTGATTCCATTTGTCTCCTATATAGAAGTAATGCTATTTTAAATGCTCATAACGAACCGTGGTAATAAAAATCTGCTTAGGGTGAATTGGTTTGCTACACAGACTTCCGCTTTTCGAACTGCTCTTCGAAAAACTCAGAAAATGGTGGAACGGACTCTATGGAGACATCGCTTGACTTTCCCCTCTATTCTATCTTCTGTCGCTGTTCACATTTATAATGATGATGAAGTTGGATTACACTCTATTTAAAAAAAAATACAGCACCAAGAACGGACTGCCCGATAGAGATAAAAATTGGCGGGTAGAAAGATTATGTACAGAATAGAAAATGATTATATTTGCAGAAAATTTGAATGATTCATTTCAGAGTTACAAAGTAACGAGCTCAATAAGATGGTGACCCACCTCTAGCCTCGATGAAAACTGCTACACAACGTGGTATAGATTGATGAAGCACCCTGAAGGTCTCCCTTTTAGTATTTCTTGCAAATGTGCTCCAATTGTCAGTCCAGGTCATTAACATTTCCTGGTATATGCAGTCCCCTTCCCATCATATCCCAAACATGCTCGATAGGAGAAAGATCTGTCGAGTTGTCTGGCCAAGAAAGGGTTTGATAAGCTGTAAGGCATAGCAACACGTTCCGTGTGTAGTCTGGCAATTATCTTGCTGAAAAATAAGGTCAGGGCAGTGCAAAAGCAATGGTAGCAAAACAGTTCTCAGAATGTCGTCAAAGTACTGCTTTGCTGTAAGTGTGCCTCTAATGACGACTAAAGGGGTCCCGCTGTCAAAAGAAATGACACCCCAGTCCATAACTTCTGGTTAAGGGCCTGTGTGGCGCGCAATAGGGAAAGCAGGACCCGCTCTCTGCCCTGGGCATCTCCAGACACGTCTTCAATGATCGTCAGGACACAGTAAGAAGCGGGATTCGTCGCTAAACACTGTACATCCCCAGTCGCCATAATTCCAACATGATCGAGCAAAGCACTACTGTAATCTAGCTCGACAGTGACAGACCTGAGTAGGAGGTGGCATAGCGGTCGGTACGAGCGTAAATTTCGCTCTATCAGCCGTCTGTGAATGGTCATGGTGGATACTCGTGTGTGGGTCACACGTCTGATGATTGATAAAGATGAATCAGGTGCTGTGACAGTTGATCTGACAATTAATCTGTCCTCCCGATCTGCTGTGGCTCTAGGCCGATCGCTACCTTCATGACGCTGAAATCTACTATTGTCCACCCATTCTTGCCAGTATCTTCTATTGGCCGCATCGTTTCGACCCATATGACGAGTGATTCTCTGATTTGCTCTACCTACTTCTTTCAATCCAATGATACGACTTCTTTCAAACTCTGACAGTTGCTCGTAATGATATCTAATTCTGAGGCGAGGCATTTTTTCAGTCGTTGAAAGGTATCCTAAACCGCAATGCAAAAGAAATTTCGTCCATCAAATTGAGAATCGCTTCTTATAGACACCTGCTGAGTTCGCAGTTCCGATGAGCTGTAGCTCCCGCTATTCATTCATTGGACATCAAATTTTAATCATTTGCATGTTCGGTATAAATGTCTTCGTATTCGAAATATTTCATTACAATCGGGCAACTCCTTCTAGATGCGACGTTTTTTTTTATCTCGTTATAGAGTGTTTTTTAGAAAATTAGTTCGAATCAAGCTATGTTGGAGAAAAACGTACTCGCGGAAACTGCCGAAGATTAAAACAACTGTTCTCGTGAGTGCGAATATGTGGATGGATTTGAAAGAAGAAAACTAACCAAAATAGGCAATTGTCAAAAGTCAAGATATATTCAGAAAGTAAAAAAACTATCTATATATTACAAAGCTAATTTAAAAGGTTAGATGACTGCTGATTTGTTTCAAGGACAATTTCATGAATGAAACAAATAATTCTTGAAAACAAACAGTACAATTTTATTCGTGTTAGGCAATTGTACTATACCTAACCTCTTTAAAAGCCTTAAATACATCAAATTAGTTTATTTGCATCTCAATATAGTTTATGTGCTGCAACCGATAGATATTGTACTCATAACCTCAAATCTCTGTACAGAAAGCAGTCTCTTCTGCGTATTTTGGAACGTTTCAGAGTGAGCAGCCATTATACGAGAGTTGATTAGAAAAAAAAAGTCTACAAGTAGAACAAATAAATATTTATTAACAATAGACAGAAAATACATGGGGGAATTAAGAGGCATACGTGCCTATCGCATTTCGACATAATCACCAAGTCTATTTAGGCATTTATCAGAACGCAGAACCAATTTGCTTAACTCGTCTCGGTAGAAATCAGGTCCCTGTTCACATTGAGCCAGGTCTCGGCGGATGTTTTCACAGCACTGTCTTGAAATATCGCAGCACATCAGAAACGGTATGCTACACGCTACCATAGCTCAGTCCTAGCTCCAACAAGATTTCATTTCATCGATCATTATTTCTGCCATTGAAGAACTTGGCCGGCCGCTCCCTGTCATATTGCGGTTTTCGACATCCTGTCTGCCTGATTGAAAAGAGTGGTACCACTTCGCTACATGTTGTCTGCTCATTCTGCTCTGTTCTTTCTCATATGCAGACACATTCTTTGCCCGTAAAAATCGAATCACGGCTGGCATTTCCAAACGAGACCAATTTCTTAAGCTTTTGCCATTTCAATCATCCTGAACCGTCTGAGAATTTTCACTACATAACCGTAAACCAGCTGTATGACAAGTTGCGCCATTTGTCTCCACTCTGAGGAAATAAAATTTCTCCACAATATGTATTTTTAAACCCTGTGGCTGCTTTTTTTTTCTGAACATCCCTCGTAACATACCTTTTTTCGAAGTAATTGCATGTCTGGAGAAGTCTTGAGGACAAGTTACATCTGCGACAATTCATAACTGCTTTTAACATGGAGTTCAAAATATATTGGGATAAGGAAGAGACTGTACGGCGAACGATGAAGATGATGGCGAAAATCTACTGACCACTATACGGCTAAAAAATATGGTATCGATTCTTTTTCTGGACAAGAAATTAACATACTATATGTAAATGTGTAAAAATGAGAGGTGCATTACAAATATTCCATTGCATCTCCATTGGCTACTCGCTCTATTAACTCAATAAGGAGAGAACATTGAAACAAGTAGTGAAGGCCGATGGAATATTAATCATTTACATTAATGATGATTCGATAACGCGCTGAAAAAAGTGGAATTAACCATCAAAAGCCGATATTCATCCGACGAATGTCATGGCCTGTGTCCTGAAATATAGAACAGGAACCCTGCATTATAAAAGACTTTACCAAGTAGCGAGACGATAAATTCAAAAAGATGTTGTCCCTAAATCAGTGCTTCTCAAACTTTTAATATTTGCGACCCAATTTTTAATCATAATATTCATCGCGCCCCCCTTCAAGCATTAACAATATATTGAATGCAACAATGATGCATTTTGACGTTAAAGCTGCAATATGATTAATTATAAACAGCACAAATTATCAAGATAATCATTAAATTTTGTCCACGGGGAAGTCTAGTAACTATTAAACTTGTTCTTAAATTAGTATTGATAGTTAATTGGCAAATGCATTGTGTAATACTGATACCATTATTAATATATCATGTATTTTGTTTTTTACTTCCTTTCAGTAAATTTGCATTTTTTAAATTTTTTATTTTGACTTTTCGATATAACCGCGCCCCGCACGTAGGGCTATCAGGCTATCATGCCCTCCTAAAGGGGCGCGCCCCACACAGTTTGAGAAACCCTGGCCTAAATATACGAATTAAAGATAGAAATTGAAAAAAAAAGTCAGGCGTTACATTTCTTCGGGACTATGTGGGGCCATTTGCGGCATTTCGAGTTGTTGCGTCAACAATTCTAAAGTAGTTGTAGGAGCTCGATTGGGACGTTCTATCCCATCCACAAGATGCCCGACATTTCCCGCGTATTTTTTCCCCTCGAATTTCTATCAATTCCAGTCATTATAAAAGTTTCTTTAATAGAGAAAATATCGCCTCTTTGGTCAAGACAAAAAATCACGCAGAAAAGTTATTCACCGAAAAATTTGTAAGATGCTGGTAGTACGGAATTTTCAAGATGTCTGAAATATGGAGAAAGGATCAGAAAGGCACACATATATAATTTAATAAATTCATAACAAAATTTAATTGTGTGCTGCGTTTTAATTTTTCTTCAAAATCGGTATAAACTTTCCAGACAACCCAATATATAGTCTTATAGATAGAATTTTTTAAGTACAATAGTTGAACGGTGACTATCATTTCTTCACTTGAAGTCTTACAAAAAAAATTTTTCGTATAACATTTTTTAAGAGATTCCTGGAGAATATTTTTCTTTTTAAATTAAATTGTCAAGGAAAAGGATTAAATCTTCATTAATGTCAGTTTATCAGCATCAAATTACAAGCAGATTGATTCGATAATTATCCTTCACACACACACAAAACACTATTCAGATAACAATAAAAAAAAACCTTAAGCCTTTAGAGGAAGAAGTTGTTGTAAAGCTACATGTTAAACATTGCTAGTTAGTAGATTCTTGTAATAGAATAATGCAACATTTTGGAAATCAATTCTAATTTTCTGTTGGGTTCGCATTCCGTACAAATGACAAAATGTAACAAAGTAATATAAGTGAGAGTTTTTTAAAATGATAAAACATAACTTCATATTAAAATTAAATTATATAATATGTAATTATATTATATCATATGAACAATTGTCAAGAAAGTACTTGTAATTAACTATCAATGTGCCATTATTTATAGTAACATAGAGCTCTTAACTATTCCAGCGCCATGAGAAATGTTGCTGTAAATAAAAAAAATGCATTAAAACTAGACGTTAGAGCATATCCAGATAATTCAAGCGTAGTTAAGTGTACAGGGGAAAAATGTATTGCGGTTAAGAAACTAGTTATGGGATAATTTTTATGCAAGGAATGAAACCCTTTCCTGTTTGGACTGCCCTATGCTTGAGGTGTCGAATTATAGATTTCTTAACATAAGATAGACAGTACGGGGAATCGATTCCAGATTTTACGAATACTCGTAAGTCTGAACGCGTGGAATGTTTTGCAAATGGCGTGAAGATATGAATCCGAAAATTATTTTTTATAACCAAATTTTATGTATATACGTTGTGCTGTGTTTAGTATTATGTTTGGACCTATTAATTTTTGTGGAATACCATTTGTTAAAGATTTAAAGCCTGTTGGACATTGAAGGAATTGTATTCAGGTAAGATAGATTCAGAGATATTTTTAAAATTTAATTTGCTTTCATAATAATTTGTCAGTGTTTCTTACGTAATAATTATTTAGCTGAAAACCATTCAATGGTATATAATTAAATTTAATATATAAAGACAGGCATTTAAATTTTCTTATTATGTTCTATGGAATCAAATTCACATTTGAAAATAGAGAAAGAAAAATTATTTGCACTGATTGGTTATTGATAAATACATAAATATAAGAAATGAACTTTATATTTTTATCCAAAAATTATTTGATATATTTTTTGTTTGATAAGATATTCAAATATACCAGAAAAATGGTTATACATTTCAAATATTTCCTTGGGCAGAATTTCATCTCCTTTAAGGATATTTTTCATTATAAAATAATTTAACTGTTTTGTCACTGAGACTTTTAATTTTTAGTGTGTATTCATCGTAACGTTATCCCAGTAGAAACCAAATAGAATATTTTAAGTAAAAGAGAACATTTCAGATAAAAGTGCAAAAGAGTAAAGTTAAGTACTTCCTCATATGTTTTTATCTTCATTGCTTATTTATAGAAAATCTAGCACATAATAATTTCTTAGAAAATTAATTTAAAATGCTAAATTTCGGGAACATTGTTTGAATATTATAAATTGATTAAGAATTATTTTTTAAAAATTACGTATCTTTATTTAAATAAATAAATTATAGTTTTAAAAAAAACTATATATAAAAAAACCCGCTTTTATACTGAAAAGAACTAAAAAGTAAAAAAATAAGTCTTAATTTAAGAATAAAATGATTAACAAGAAAATTAATGTCACTGTAGTAAAAGCATGGGGTGCTCGATATCAATTGTTATATAATTTTTTACTTCTATTCCGAAATGCTGAGTTTGTATAAAAATGTTGCACAAAGCACCCCACGCTTTTACCACAATTACATTAATTTTCTTGTTAATCATTTTATTCTTAAATTAAGACTTATTTTTTTTACTTTTTAGTTCTTTTCAGCATAAAAGCGTGTTTTTTAGTTCTTTTGAAACTATAATTTATTTTTCCTTTCTTAGTTCGATCTACAATAAAAGCATATTTTTTTAGATTTTTAAACTATCATTTATTCATTGTTGAATTTATTCTTGAGTTTGATATTTGGAGCCGGAATTACGTGGCTGCTAGAATTAGTCTTTCTCTTCAATGGATATTAATTAACGAGTCTGAAGGGCCTTTATCCCAAAGATTCCATCTCTATACATACATGTCAAACTAATAAAAGTGGTTAAGAAGAAAAAGTTTGAATTAATAAAAAAATTTTAATGTATCATGCTTTTATAACGAACTAAAAAGTATAAAATTCCTCCTATTCATTTTTTTTCCTTCTTCTTTTTTCACATTTTCATGCACTATCATCCACTTCTGAGCTATGGTCCAAATTTCAAGTCTCTTGCTCATTGGAAAGTCAGTTTAAAATCATTTATGAAATTCCTCCCGGACAGGACATACAAGAAAGCGAGTTAATAAAAACATCGTAACATTGAGTGTCAATCGTATTATCACTTCTAAACGTATTGCTTTATAAAAACAAAAAATATTTAACAGTTATAACATTTTTTTTCACATGCACGAGTCTTTTTTTTTAAAATTTCCATTTGCAGAAAAATGTTTATATTATGGTAAGAAACTGCGACGCACCCACCCTCCCCTTTCTCACATAAAGAACACTATCTTTGTTTTATTTCTGCTAACCACAAGAGTGTGTATTCGATTTTAAGGTTACACCTTAATCTTTTAGAGGCTGGAAGTAGTCGCCAAATCTGAAAAATTAATGGAATTAGTTGCCAAATCTTAAAATGGCATATGCAACAAGTCGCCAAATCTAGAAGTGGTATATGGAATTGTCGCGAAATCTGTTAATCGTTATTTCTGACAATCCTGATAAGGACAATAGAACAAAATTATGAAATTATTGTATTGTCATCGGTCCTTGGCAAGTGTTCAAAATTTCGAATTAAACAATTCTTCACATAATCTCAAATTTAAATGATACATCTTACCAATTTAAAGATATTTATGAAATTTATTTGATTTATTTTTGTATCATCTTTTTATATATGGATTATTTTAATGGCAAGTAATTTTAATTTTCTGAGAAAAAAATTAAGAAATGGCCTAAAAAAACTAAACAATATCCTGTGATTCCTTTCTTACTTTTTTTATTAATTCAGAAAAACAAAATATTTCCACGCTTAAATTTTGCATTTTATACTATAAAAACTGCTAAAACAATTTGGAAAGCAAGCGAAAAAGGTAAGAAACCATTGCTTGGTAACCTTGCATGCGCATATAAGGCAGAATATAGGAGTAACAAAACGCAATACAGAAAACAAGAAACAAGACTAATTGTATTGGAACCTTAACTCTTTGGAATGGTATAAAGAACATGAAATGAAGCTTCAGGGCAACAACTTGGTTACATGTAAATTAATAAGAAATTAATTGTTTGAAAATGATACAGGATGTTTATGGAGTATAGTCCCTCGTAGCTGCTAAGATTACTGGACATTTGCTTAGAATGGATACGATGTGGTTAATTATGAGACTTTAGGGATACTGTTCCACTCTTAACAAAGGGCGATATCCAAGTCTTGAACAATAACTGGATACTAGCGGCCCCCGTTAACTCTTAAGTTCATTTAAGTTAAATATCATAATAACCAGGTTCGCTTAACAAACTTCTAGTCCGCACTACAAGTTAGTTAATCTATTCTAATCAAATTTAAAGATATAACACAACTCCAATTGAACACTCTCCAATTAAAATTAAAATAAGTTTGGTTATTACATTACAAGATTAACCGATTACATTACAAATTTAATCATTAAAATAACCAAGAATAAAAATAGAGAAACATTGAATGGTAATTAAGAATTAATTTTCCACTTATCTGAAAAGGAGGTGAGGGATGGAAGGCTCCCGGAACCGTTTTCTGATTCTTTAACTACGGCATCTGCAATTAAAAAAAGGTCTCCCTCTTGAAAACTATCACGCAGCACCTTTTAACAGAGAACTCATTGTTCCCATTGTGCTTGCGCACACTCTTTTACAAAAACACCCTATTGGTCAGTCCCGAGGCGCAAAGTCACAATTTCAGTTAAATTTATAAGGTTATTCACCCTTGAGTGCCAGCGACAGCACCCCAGTCTAAAGAATTTCAACAACATCCTGTAAACAAGGGAAACACACAAAATTACGAATGGTCGGGGACCATCCCCATTGCCAGCCTCCCATCAATACCTTGATCTCGCACCAATGCGTCGTCCAAGTGTGTCCCAAATAGGATCGATCGGATTAAGATCAGGAGAGCATAAGCTGTAAGCCACTCCATAAGCTGTATTGTTTCACCTTCAAAGAAATTTTCTACAAGACGAGCTGTATGAGATCTGGTATTATCCTGCAATTAAAGAAAGGAATTCCCAACGGTTGCAGCGTAAGTTACGACATAAGGTCTCAGAATCTCATCTGCTTATCTTTGAGCCATCAAATTGCCATTCCGAAGGATATGAATTCCGTTACGTCCATCTATGCTAATTTCAGCCTATACTATCAAATCCCCTCTTTTGTAATAGGATTTTTCCTGGACGAGTATAGGATTATTCCGAGTGCCCCTTTCTCACCGTACCAAAACACGTCTGGTGTTACACTCTGAGTTGAATTGACTCATCCGTAAACAGCACTTGATTTCAATCACATTGTCTGCCAATGTCGCCGTGCGCTTAATGCCAAGCAGTGATCCTGTGCAGATAACGATGCTCTGTGGCAACCTTGGCTGACCTTCTTGGTGACAGTATCACTTGTTTGGAATTGATTTCATTACCAGAAGATCACTTTGGGCCCCTTGTAATCACCGTGCCACCTCCACTTGTGAGACTGTCCATTAAAGCCTGCCAACCGGCTCTCCATCTCAAGGAATCATCTAAACAGTTATGAGAAGTCATTCTCATCGCAAATGGACTAACTTGCTTGTTTTAATGCAATATTCAGAAAAGTAGATGCAAAATTCTCGTACGCATTGTGGTAACCTGTAGTTACTCCTTACATTCGAACCCTCCTGTCTATGTGTAATCCGGCTAGATGTGTAGGAGGAACTAAATAATCCACAGACATTATGCCAATCTAATTTGATTTATCAATTCTTATTTCTGATAATGAACAAACACAACACAAGGTATATAACAATGGTAGAGTGCAGAGGTGGATATTCTAATATTACAGAACCTCAACTGAATATAAGACGGCTTAATTACGCTCATTTACAACTACGTCGCACACTACTAATCTGCTTTTACTTAATCAAAGGTACCATATCTGGATCCCTAATGCTTCGGATCCTTCACGGGATACTTCAGGCACTTCTTTGGCTTGATCAATTGACGATGGCTCCACGCGCTTTAATCTTTAATTCGACTGCTTTTCAATCTTTACTAAACCCTTTTCCTTACGCACATCAAACGTATCAACTTCACTTAACTTGTCAACAACTACGTGTCGACAGCTCACTTGCTTCACTTTACTTCATTCCACTTAACTTGATTTCTTACTGCACTCTCTTTCAACTCGCGAAAACCGAATTTATATAACATTCCTCATTTACATAAATCACGTTTGGTTTCTCGATGAAGGTTGGTTGAAATAAATATTTTGATTTAAAGGGAAACGAAGAAATTAGTAGAATCGCGTATAGATCCGTCACAGCTTGAATGGTCTCAATCAAGTAGTTCAGCAAAAACTGCTAAATATCTTTTCGTAAACTGTAGGCTGGTATTGTACTACCAGTTCTTCAAAATATGTATAAAAAAATTCTATCATTTTTTTCTGAAAGTATTTTAAAATTGTGGCGAAAGACATGTTTGGGATCTTAATGTGGCATGAGTATACAATACCATCTTAGATATAAAAAAAAAGCTGAAGATTTTTTTTAAGGATACATGTAACATAATTAGTATGTTGAAGTAATTCATAAACTAGAAGCTTGAATCATATTGTTAGCGTATATTTGAGATAAATTAATTCGTCAAGTTAATTTGTTGACGGGGATCACCTTTTGAAGAATATATTCGATGTGGTGAACGCAAAAGTTATTTATGTGACCCATAGAATTACGCTGGCTTAATATAGTTAAGATGTCTTTTGTGCTTTGTTTCTTAAAAAGAAACATGAAATTTGGAAGAATTGTGTGATTTGGGCATAAGTAATGAATTTTGCATAATTTTGACATCAACCATGTTTCATAAATGACATTATTTTCAAAAGTCTACGGTTTAAGGAAAATTGAATAATAGGTTTTAGTAAAATAAATAAGTATGTAAAGGTACTTTTGTAAGAAACGCATTTAATTTGCAATGCATTGGTCACATCGGATTTCTATTACGTCAGATTCTGAAATAGAAAGCAATTCTTACACCAGCTCAATTAATGACCTCAAGAACTTAAAGTAGCAGCCAAATTAGTTCTAAAGTTACTGAATTGGATTAAACTACAGGGTGAGTACAAATGATGGACTCTGTTTTAAAAAATCATATTTTCAAAACGACTGCATGTATTACAATAAATGATACATAAATGTAACGAGAAATATGCAAAGTTTTTTTCCACTAATGATCAACCGCACATTCAAGATCACTGTGCCTGAAATCCAAACATGATGGCAATGACAGAGAGGAGGTGTTGTGTATTAGAGAGTGCACGGGTTTCTTCAGTTATTTCGGTGCAAGTGTATTAAGAAATCACAACGAAAAAAAAGCAACAACCAACAAGAGCTTTCTGCGATGGTGTTATCAATTTAAGAAGACAAGTTGCATGTGTAAAAAAGGAAAGCAGAAGGGAAGGCGAAGCAGAGTTTTGTTCGAAATCCACGGAAGTCTACTAGAGTTGTCGCCTGTGAACATGGGATGCTCCAGAAAACTGTGGACATTTTTACGGAAAAAGTTAAAATCCAAATTGTATCATTAGCAATTAAAACAACAAATAACAGAGGACGATAAACAAGCATTTGTACAGAATTACGACCCATTGATAGATTAATGCTACAAATGTGTGGAACGAACTAAATTACAGATTGGTCGTATGCTGTGTAACAAGAGTATTCACACATCAAACATTTGTAACAGTAAAAAAAGTTGATATATTTCTTTTTACATTCATGTATCATTTTATTGTAATACATGCAGTAGTTTCAATAAGATAATTTTTTTAAAATTGGGTCCATCATTTGTATTCACCCTGTAAGAAGATCGAGCTAGCTATTCCATTCACTCCAAACCTTGATCGCATAGAACTCTTCAAAAATTTTAACTCAATGATCATCAATTAGGTTGAATGCATTATAAATGGCATCAATGACTAGGGGGGGGATGAACGCCTTCCTGAAAATTTTCGACAATTTGAGTTCCCTCAAAAAGCACACGCAGAATATTGTGACCAACAAGAGCAATTTAAGCCCAGATAAGGATTTCACCTCCTTTGTCATTCATCAATATTAGAGAGATTAGAGAGCTTTCTAAAGTAAACTGGGATTCGTCTGTGAAGTGTACATAAGTCTATAGTACTATGGTTCAATAACTTGTTCTCTTTATCCAACGTAAACGGACAATTCTGTGTTATCGATTAAAAAGGACAAGCTCTAAGGGTCTTCTTGCATAAAATCCCTGACTGTGGAGATAACTTGTCACCTCTGTAGCAGGTAATGTTATCACTTTTACGCCACAGTGATTTGAAATCAGCTAAAGTACAGCTGTTGGTTTGCTGCGTTCTGGTAACCAGGGAATTTATTCTATCCAAATTTCAAAATTAATTATAAAGCTCTTCCAGTCAGAATGGCCATCTATTGGCTAACGTTGTAACTAATTTTGAAACATTGTTAGAATAAATTCCTTGGTTTCAAAAGCATAATACAGCTAACTGTACAATTTCTATTGCCTTTCGTTCTTCTTTTTCAATTGATCTTTCAAATGGCCGGGCATTTTTGAAACATTTGGTGAAAGTTCATGATAAGAGATTGGTGCGTAACAGAGACAAGTGTTCCGGTAAAATATCTTAACGATTGTACAATATAACAAATGGATTTTAAACAAGATACCAATCATTGGCATGGGGCCAAGAAATTTTAGCGCGTTTTTCACACGTTGTATTTTACAATGATGGAACTAATGAACTTTTTACTAACAGAAAGTAGTGTGTACTGTACCACTCCTCTAAATGTACTACTACTGAGCTGAAAAGAAATAATGACACAAATTTGTATCAGCACTATAAAAAAGCAAAAAAAAAAAAATTTTTTTTTACAGAAGCTACAAAAGCCCGGTCAAGGTGACTTAACTCCTTGTCTAGGCATAAAACTCGCTTCTATGTTGCAAACAATAAATTTACTAGGTAAAATTTGAGAAAATTTTGTTATAAACTAGCAAAGTTCAGGAAAATTTGTTGGAAAATTCAGGAAAACTATGGGAAAATTTAAATATGATTCGGTTCATCTAGGACACAAATGCGACCAAATGCCAAAAACTCGAGGTCTATTGGATGCTTATTGGCTGCGAAAAAGGTACGACAAAATATGGAACGAAGACGAAATTGCGTCCTAATAGCGGTTTTGTTCCACTACGTGAAAAACGCGCTAAAAATGTACTAGCTTCAAGTAGAGTTACCAGAAATGAAGTGCTATCGTCGTTGGTGATTCACTTTACTGAAATTTAATTAAAAAATATTCCACCCACGGCAACATTTTTGCCCTTATGGCAACATGCTTAAAAATTATAGGTGTACTATTTCTATTATCTTCAATTAGGCTTATGTACGTATTTAGAGTTTTGCTTGAATTCTTGAAAAAAGAACACATTCTCGGTTTTTACTCGGATCGGCTTATAATTCAGATGCATATGGTATCTTCCCTCTTCAAAAGCTCTTCACTTTCAAATAAAACCTTTATATACGATGAGGTGTAGTGTTGCCATCCATGAAGAGCAACGGAGGATCCATAGTGCCCCAAAAAGGAACATATTTATGAAGATTTAGATACAATAACTGGCATTAGTGAATGAATCACCTTGGAAGATGTAAAGGTCAGAACGAGTATCAAGCATGATATAACCCCAAAATGAGAACTCTGTAATCTCCAAACCGACCCCGATTGATTCTTTTAAAGGAATTACTGTGTAGTCCCCTCTTTTTTTAAATGTGTATACATATATAATCATTAGCCAGATTAAGTCTGTTTTCACTTTGTAATGCCGGACGGTTCCTGCTCTTTCCTCTGAAACCCCTTGTCTACCCGCAGACCCGGCTAGGTGTGTGGGAGAAACTGAATAATCAGCAGACATGTTTCACTCTAATTAATTTATTGACACCAAAATATCAATCAAACACAATAACAATCTAATTAAGATAACTGATCAGATAGTAGAGCGCGGAGGTGATATTCAATAGCCCGGGGACAATAATACAGACCCTCAACTAATTCCACGAAGCTTAAACACACTCAATATAAACTACGTTGCACGCTAAGCTAACCTCTAATTAAACAAGGATCAGGATACCTGTTATTTTTATGAAGTCCTGTCCTATACGTGAATCTTTGCAGGAGATCCTTATCTGGATTTAAACACTGTCGATTGATACACTCTCTGTAATCCTTTTCATCGATGAACTCCAAATGCTCTTAATAATTCCCCGATCCTTCACTCTTCAACTCGCCAACTCACTTGCCAACTCCTTGCCAACTCTTCAAACTCGCGAATACCGAATTTATGTAATATACTTCATTTGCATAATCACGCTTCCTTACTCGGGGAAAGTTGGTTGAAATAAATATTTTTCCCCAGAAGAAGCCCGAAGGTATTAGTAGAGTCGCGTATAGATCCGTCACAACTTGAAAAGACTACTTGCCCCTATTTTTGATGAATTTTTTTTTAATTTCGACATCTCTAAAAACATGTTTCCGATAAGTGAGCAATAATAGCACACATTGTTTTGGCCGTTTTGCAATCAGACCCCCATTGCGTAGAGATAACGGCCACGCAGTGGTCTGTTTCGACTTCTCCAACTGTGTCGCTCCCTTTTCACCAATATATCTATCTTCCTTCCCCGTGATTTTTCGTGGATGACTATTAAATCTTTGGACAATTTTTCCTGTAGTACGAAATGCTCTCCAAACTCATGAAAAGATGCTGTGTACGATCCCGACTCTGCAGCCACACTAACTCTAGAGCCACAATGACCTTCCTCTGTTTTCCCAATAAACCTCGAATTAGGTCTTTCAAATACCAAGTACAAGATTGCCTGTTGACAAACAAGAAACAGCAGCTCGAAGTTGTTCAAATTAATGTACACAGTGCAATAACTTTCATAAAAATGTTAAGCCTAAGGTCTTCAGCGTGTTTTGTGACCTTCAGACACTCACCCAATGTGTCATGCTGCACATATAGTACTTGTTGCACTCTTCGTTGGGCTTTCGTCCATCCTTTCTGCACGTTTCGTCAACATTGCTTTCTCAAATTTTTTAATTTTTGAACTCTACTGTTCCTCATCATGGGACATAGTTTGATGTAAGCTGAGAGTAGTAATATATCTTTGCGCGATGCAGCTTGATATACTTTAAAAATGGCAATATATCGTCGTGTGATGTGGATTGATCAATTAGAAACCCTATTCAGATCTTCTGACCATAGATAAGAATAACAAAATCCATTACGTATTTTTGGATTGGTATAAGTCAAATGAAATTAAAAGCACTCATTGTTACAGTTTCCAAGAAAAGGCTCACAAGTTAAATAATATGACGTCTCTCGTATGAGTCTCTCACATTGGTACCTAAAATTTTTTTGGAACACTATGATGCTTTTTTGGAACGCTTTTACCTGTGACGTGCCAATCAAATCTACCAATAGGATGTGGCCGCGGTAGCCAAGTGGTCTAGGCATCGGATCGTGGCTAGCGTGTCATGAGTTCGATCCCAGTACCACTGAAGACTCACCGTGTAGGGGAGCGATGCACGTTAAATCTGTCGAGAGCTCAAACGTCCTCCCGTTGGTGTGGTGTGGTAGTTAGGAGAGGGGGTGCCAGCTCAGGTGTCGTCCGCGTCACTTGACCATGGTTCAAATTACGTGGACCGTCCCCAAAAGCCCTCGTGTAGCTGAACAGTGGGACGATAATATTCACTCACTCACTACCAATAGGATTCAGCGTACCCCACAGTATAGGATATGTTTGAAACAAATCAATTTCTCTCTGTGAAAATGCATGCAGAGTTGGAGAATAAATGTCAATAATATAGATTTGCAAAATTTCATCATAGATTAATTTTGCATCATTTAAAGATATTACTTAACATAATAAACAGCATAAAATATAACTATTTTCGTCAACAAAAATGAAAAATATATTCAAATTGTACACATGTTATGCATATTTAAACATATTAATTAAAATAAAAAACAGACAATCAAAAAATATATTGCAAAATCAGAGGTATAATTTGTGGCTTTCAATTTGACCCGATTCTGAACATTTGGTTGTTAAACAATTTCCTTAAAGAATCGAAATATTTTTCATATGAGAAAAGATTTTATTACTTAGACATATAGAACCGAAAGTAGAAACCAAGATACACAAGCGATTTTCTCTCTTCAAACAAGTAAATCTCTCCAGCAATGACATTCAATAACTTAAAAAATAGTGGTAAATTAATCTTTAGAGTTTTCTTTCAGATTTTTAATGTAATTCTAAAAATGTCCAAAATTTTGAAGATGATTGTCAAATAAGGTCCATTGAAAATTTATCAACTTCCATCCACTCAAAAATTGACAAATTTGTAGAATAGTGCAGAGTGCCACTGAGAATTTTACTGCGTGCCACATGTGGCACGCGTGCCGTATGTTGCCGACCATTGTTATAGACAATGGGGGAACTCATGACGAACACATGATAAATAGAATCCCGTGTTCTCCATTAAATTCGAAACTGACATTGGACTTCTAAGATAAAATTAAAATCTGACAATTCAGTAAAGTGGTTCTATTAAAATGTTCGTCACAAACTTTTTTAAGTTTTAAAATTTTAAATTTTAAACTGTATTATACATATAGTTTTAAATCAAGTACATTTTGTGTGCCTGTGAGTATTATTTTAGTTGGCAAATATGTACTTTTTAAAAGAAAGTTTTTGCAAAAAACAAACGTTGACAACAGTGAAGCGCATGAACGAATTGGTTGAAAACACATGGTTATATCTATCATGGGACTATGAATTCATCCCACTGAATTTCTTCAGTGACTATAAACAGTTAAGCAAACTCCGGTTAACGAGCAGTAAACAGTTACTTTGTAAATATTTCAGATGCTTTTCTTTATTGTAAATAACGTTAAAAATCTTTTCTTCAGTTCATTTTCATTTCGTATCAGATTGAAAGACTAATGGACTAAATTCATGACGGTCACATGATAATATAAACACGTGTTCTACATTGAATTCAAAACGGACAATAAACTAGCTCGTACTTTTTATTCTATATGTAAAACTTAGATAAAAATTCAAATTGCATGATTGGGTAAAAATGCTCAAGAGTTATAAAAAGAAATTTCTGCAAAAAGATTTTAAAATTAAAGAAAAAAAAAAGTCTTGTTTTATACACGTACTTTTAAATAAAGTGACAAATATTAATTTTTTTAAAAAAAAAGTTTCTGTAAAAAGCGTAACTTGGCAACAACGAAGTGCATGAACTGATTTGCTGAAAATAGATAATTGCATTTATCGTGACTATGACGTCACATGTGTTTTTGAACTTGATTGGCTAAAAACACGTGGTTTAAAATTATCATGTGATTATGACGTCACATGAATTTAGTCCATTATAAACACCATAAAATCCGGCGTATAACGCGCATTTTAAACACCAAAAATAAGATCGAAATTAAAGAGTGCGCGTGATATGACGAGTACAAAAATGAGAGGCATCAGAAATAAAATAAAAAAAGCATTGAAAAAAATTAGACTTCTACATGCATAGAATTACAGTCGATTCAAAAGAAATAACATACCTAATCAACTTTAAGGGGTTGTAGTTTCGATGTATACCATTTTTTTTCAATACTGGGATAATACCCCTCCAATTAATGACTACAAAACGTGATACCAATGCATACGTACATTTCCCAGTCCTTCGTAAAAAGGGAATGAGCGTTATACGGCGAATATACCTAAAAGTTAAAAAATATATATCAGTTTGAAAGTATAGATGTGTGTTGTACGCCGGTTACGGTACCTGGCCCATGATGAACTTAGTAAGGTAAAAAAATATTGATTCTACTGTTAAAGCTTGCTTCATAGTTGAAATGGGCCAATAACCGTTTATTTATTTATTATTAGCTACTGCATCACGACTTCTTTTTCTTGTATGGAACTTTTCTAGACTATATTAATACAAATTTTTGATGTTTCCTAAATCTGTTGAGGCTCAAAGTCCCCAAGTAGATGGGTTGTGGAAGTTTGGAGAGTGGAGCACCAGGTGAGATGTCGTCCTCTTGAGACTGCAGCTCAAATTACGAGGTCCTTCACCAATTGTAATTTTAGCCTTAACAAATTTTTTTCTACATTCTTGTTTGTAATTTAAAGCTGTATGTTTAAATTTACTTGTAGGGTATGTATATTTGCTTTTGAATATTTCTCCTATGAAAAATACAAGAGATGAGGCTTTGTTTGATGAAAGCTAAATGTGTGTGTTGTGTGGCGTCGTGAGACTCGGAAGCGTGTTTCAACACTAAGCTAAACATTAAAAATACTTTTGATTGGGATCTAAATAACGGTCTATTTGATTTCCAAGATTTAGAAGTTCACTGTGAAGAAAAAAAAAACTGAAGAAAGTCACTTTCAGGTTAGTCCTATTTATCCAGCCGGTTGTCACTGTATCCACTCCTCGCTTCTTCTCCTGGCATCGGCTCTTCAGGATACGGAGAACGAGAAAAAAAAATAGCCGAATTTCTCTACCGCGGGCACTCGCCTCACGCTTTCTTCTTTGTCCACAGGATACCGTCTCGGGACTCGATCCCTTCTTTCACCGGGTCGACCCTTTTAAACTCCAGGGGCGGGTCAACTCCATGCCCCTCGTCAACTCCCATTGGCAGGCCTCAGGGTTTTGCACCATGCACCTCGGTCTCACTAGCCCACCACTGGTGCAGGGAGAACAATGGCTCTGGTCCCTCTCAAAGGTTTCCCGCGACCAGGCCTTGGCTGACATCTGGTTCTCGAACCACCTTGACGCCTTTTCCTCTTTTGATGTGACCCGCCACCGTCTGCAGAGGCACCAGCCTTTTAAGACGGGCAATCTTTGCCTATGGACTAGTACAATACCATTTTACTCAGCCCATACCAGTCACACCAGCGTCGACAGTCCAGACGTCCGACAAGTACAATGACGCCAAAGCCACGTGCTCTTCTGCTGTATTATTCGTCATGTATAGGGTGCGATTTCTTCTTTGTGACTACGTCACAGTGGGATGGTTGTCCACACCATGCGGGGTCCCAGGAACCGGTTTGTGGTTCTGAGCCCTTTTGGATGAACTCGGTTCATTTTGGCTTTCATTCCGCCTAAAGCAATTGTGCAGCTCGAGTTACAAAGGGGCCTCTGTAGCCTAATGGTTATGGTCACATACTCGTAGCTGGCATGTCGCAGGTTCGAGTCCTGGTGTCGCTGAAGACCTGCCGGGTCAAGAGGCTAATGCATATTGAATCTGTCGAGGCTCAAAGACCTCTCGTTGGCGTGATGTGGTAGCTCGGACTGAGGGAGTCATCTTCCTAGGTACAAAATTGCTAGGTCCTTCACCAATAGCCTTCGTGTTTCTTTAGAGTGCAATTTTAATACACTTTCACTCACTATGTCCTGTGCAATGGGAATGAAATTAAAATGTTGAAATAAACATCTTTCTATCAAAGTTCAACTATATTTGTGTATTTAAACAAGCAATATAAAAAAGAATTTTCTAATTAGGCCAACAAAGAAAAATTTTGTTTTAGTTCTTTTTTATTTAAAGTTACAATTAATATATACATATGACAGAAGCAAAATATTAAGTGACACAATAGAGAAAGCGATTTTCCCCTATCTTCTTTTCTATATATGGTGTCGGGCTATTTTTTTTTCACGATTTATTATTTAATTAAATAGTACAGTGATAAAGAAATCACATTCTCAGAAATTGGGCGGCAATCCAAATGGGGTTCGAAGCCTCGATCTTTGAAACAAAGGTCCAACGCGATATCCATTGCGCTACAGGGACTCAACGAGCGCTTTTTTTTTCTGTATATGCTGTTAGGCTATTATTCTTGTTTGTTACTGTTTATTAATTTTTTAATTAAATTAATCAACTAATATTTGAAAAATTGTATTAACATCAAGTGTCATCCAATACAAATTTTAAAAAATGTACTTGAACTTAAATGGATTAATGGAAAGTATTTTATTAACGATTGAAAATAGGAACAAGATATATATATGTACATAGGGAGATAGTAAATTAATAGAGGGAATTGAAAAAGGACACTGAACGATTAAACAAAAGAAAAAAAAGTGTGTTATATTTGTGCAAAATGCCAATCAATATTATAAGGACTATTTTCTTAGCCGTAAGAATAACATGAAAAGTGGAATCAAATACAAATTTCCAATTAGCATAAAGTAATAATACAGTAAAATTATAATGTAATTTTTTTCTCTCACAAAAAAATTATCTAGAGCACTTTTCACGGGGGAAAAAAAGACTACATTTTTTACACACACACACTTACAGTTCAACAACTTTTACAATATTATACTTTACCAATAAATTAATGAAAACGAAATGAGATTTATTTAAACATATACTTTGTGTTAAAACACACAGGGGTAATTTTCCTGGTATACCAATTACCAAATCTCCCGACAGTATTCCAATATGTCTCATTGCACTCCTTTCTTTAAAAGCTATCAGGAAATATCGTGATAAAAGCCTGCAATGTTTGTTCAAATATGTATAAAAAAAAAGTAAACAACATAGTGAATGAAAGCCGTAAATATCATTCTTTCGAAAGATTATTTCGTCCATCAAATGCCCTCAGAAGCAATATCGATACAAACAAATTAAAGGAACGCTAAATAGATTAGCGTACAGGGTTCACGACCTTTAAATGCATTTGCAAATAGAGCCCGTAAATAAAAAACAGTTTGTATATTACTGTCTCTCTGATGTAAACACCCAACTCTGTGTTGTTGAGTTCCTGGCTTTTTCTAGACAAATTGTTTGAACTTCGGCCAGTCTTCAGTCAGCCAGACACTTTAATTGAAGATGAAAAGTCTTTAGGGGGTTTCGAGTACATCTTTGATTAGTTTTCCTAGCACTTCATATAGTATTCTCTTGTCCCTTGACCTGTTGAAATGTTTGTGCTTTTTTGGATACGAAAGCGAGTTCATTATTCAAAACAGCAATCCTTTGCAATAGTAAGATCAATGACTTGGTGCATAAAGAAATGAAAACATTTAAACTCCAGCGAAATAACCATTCTTTTTTTTAAAAATGAATGTAAATAAGTTTACTTACATATATTTGCATGGATTTTTGTTCTTGCTCTCATAAGAAAACTGCACACTGATTAATGAAATGCAATGCATTAATGTATTCTGTTTTTATACCTGTTTGGTCTGTAAATAATTCAAAACACACACATATAAATGGGTATTAATAAGCAGACATATTGAGCTGGGTCCCACGATTTTTTCTTAAAATCACAAATATCCTTGACAATGTTAATCCTTTTGAATATTACATAGCCATTCCAGGATTAGCTCTGTACTTAATACGAGTGATTCCTTGTTCATCTTTTAAGTAAATTATTTTAAGAAAACGGTGTGAATTTCGATTACGATAAAAATCCGGCATACAACGCGCGCCTATGCTTTCAAGCTTAGATTTTTTAATTTTTAGGTGAATTCGCTATATAACTAGCACCCCCCTTTTCTAAAAAGGAACTTGAAATGAACGTGCTTAGTGCTCTTATGTTATGAAATCATTATTCAAGGTATTATTCAACACTTTAGAAAAAATAATATATTCTTAGAACTACAACCCTTTAAGTTCATAAGGAATGTTATTTCTTAAAAATAAGCAATATTTCGATGCATGTAAGTTTTTCTATGCTTATTTTTTTTTTACTTTTAAAGCTCACATTTTTATGAATGGCGTAGAACGCGCGCCCGTACATTTGATCTTATTTTTTTCAATTCCAACTATTACTTCAGTCTCTCCCTATATATATTATACTAGCTGTTACCCGCCCGCTTCGCTGGGTATTTCATGATGTTTTATAAATTTTTACTGCTTATATATATGTACAAATTATTGATATCTAAGTCCTAGCATTAAGAATTCGATTGAATTGAAAAATATACTTATACCTGTAATTGTCACCTGTTGATAAAAAAAAGGCAGAACTCATCTAATTTGTATTTTTTAAAAATCTCTAAAATTGAAGCATATAATGATGTTTGCTCTTTCGTAACTCAAAAACCAAGTGGATTCCCGCAAAACCAATTTTCGGTGGATCTCTACTCCGTAAAATGAACATGCAAGCCAAATTTCAAGTCTAAATCTAACAGAAAAAAGCAAAAGTTTTACTATCAATATCCCCGTAATCCCGTTGAGAGCCGTTTTCCAAAATTACTGCTCTTAGCGGATTTCAATTCAACAAAAGAAAAATGCAAAACAAATTTCATTATTATAGTCCTTGTAGCTCGAAAAAAGTAATTTTTTTTGTCAATACGTCCCAGTAACCATGTGCAACCCCCCAGAACTTGATTTGCTTAAAATTTATTCTTAGTGGATCCCTATTCAACAAAGAAACATGCTTAACAAATTTCAAGTATATGGGTCTAACAATTAAAAACAGGAATTTTTTTCTGTAACTCCTCTTGACCCCTCGCAAACATCTTTTGGGGTCAATTTTCATTTTACTCTTTGTTAGAGGAACTCTATTTCATGAAAGGAACATGCCTACCAATTTTCAAGCAGGATGATCAAGTAGTTTAAAAATGGAAATATTTATCGATTACGCCTCTTAATCTTCCGAATTAAACTTAGTAGTTGATATTCGCGAAACCCCATTTTGTAGCGGTTCTCTACTTTACGAAAGGAATCTGCTTATCAAATTTCAAGACTGTACGTCTAACAATTTAAATATGGGATAATTGTCTATAACGCCACTTGAGCCCCCGCAACGCCACTTCTGGGTCTGTTTTCACAAAACACATTTTGTAGGGGAATTGCACTCTATGAAAGGAATCTGCTTAGCAAAATTTGAAGATTGTGCGTCCAACTAATTAAAAATGCAAAAAAATTATCAATAACGCCCCTTGAACCCTCGCAACACCACCTAGGGGTCGATTTTCACAAAAACGTTTTGCAGTGTATTTCTATCCTATGAGAGAATCTGCTAACCAAATTTCAAGACTGTGAGTCTAATAGTTTAAAAAAAGAAATAATTATTTATATCTGCCC
>BMAO01023799.1:0-20526 GCA_019973975.1 Trichonephila clavata
AAATAAATAAAATTGAAGTGTCTGTTTGGAATTTCAAATTAGCAGCTTTTTACTAAATGCATTTAAAGGTATGTAAGGTACTTATATCAAAAATCAATTTTTAAAATTTTTGTCTGTCTGTCTGTCTGTTTGTTCGCTAATCTCGAAACGGCTGGTGCGATTTTAAAAATTCTTTCACCAATGGAAAGCTACATTATCAGCGGGTAACGATAAGGTATATTTTATCTCCGTATTCCTACGGGAACGGGAACTATGCGGGTAAAACCGTGGGACGTTGCTTACTCCCCGCCAAGTTGGCGCAAAATTATGCATTTGGTCAATAACGGAAATTTTAATAAAATTTTCTCACATTTGTAACAAATAACTGAAACAAAGTGTAATTTGGCATCTTTACAAAAAGCATTTTTTTAAATGGTTTTTTTATTAAATGTCTAACATTTATCATGTTACGTTTATTAAATGTCAAACTCAAACTTTGAGAAATATCGCCAAGTTGGCTAAGAAGTTCTCTATTCCGACAATCCCAGATATTTTAATGCAAATTTTCTCCCACTTTTTAAAGAGGGAAACGAAATAAAGTTTTAACGAATTGCGCGCGCGTGATATTGAAAATCTATAGTAATATTATTGACAGTTTCATAAAAAGTTTTGATTTATTGTCCATAAAATCAACATTGAAAATTTAAACGACGTGCGGAGGAGGGAGGGAAATGTATTATAAAAAAATAAGTAAGAGGAAGAAAAGTAGAACAATGGAAGATGAATTATATATCAAACGTAGATACTTTCGATTTTTAAAAATATTAATAGTTAACGTTATTGAATTTTTGTTGTTAATTATTAAAATTACATTTTCAGTTTTTTTAAACTAAGCTCAATTTTAGAATTTTTAAATTTTATTGGTTCCAGTCAAGCAATAAAAAAAATTACCATATTATAATATTTACTTTCTAATGATAATGATTGCGACTTTGACAGTTATTTTAAGACATCAACGCGAGCGGAGCCGCGGTAAAAGCTAGTATATATATATAAATTCAGAAGTAGAATCTTTTTTTCTCCTCGTGTCAAGCAAGTGAGGGAATATTAATGGCTACACGAGGGCTTTTGGCGACGGACCTCATACTTTTGAACCACGGTCAAGTGACGAGGACGATACCTGAGCTTGCCCCCCCTTCTATTTACTACCTTACCACACCAACGGGAGTACGTTTGAGCTCTCGATAGATATGACGTGCATCAATCCCTACTCAGCGGATCTTCAGCGACACTAGGCTCGAGCTCATGACACGCCGGGCACAAGTCCGTCACCTTGGCCACTAGGTTACGGCGGCCCCTCCCTTTTGTCAAAGGTAGCATCGCCTTATTATGCAACACAAGGGATATTGGTGAAAGACCTCGCAAGTTTGAACCTCAGTCAAGTGACGAGGACGACACCTGACGGTACCTGTCCCTCCAAACTATCTCACCAACGGAAGGACTTTTAACCTCGACATATTTATCGTTCATGGGTCTCCTCTATGCGGGGTCTTCAGTGGCTTCACGGGTTTGAGTCCATAAACACTTGGATTACTGCGGACACTTGCATTAAGGAACGAATAGTATTTTTTATTATAAAAGGTTTATATAAAAAATACATGGAAGACTTTTCAGGCATATTAAATGCATCCCAAATTATTTTCCATTTTTACTTTCTGAATGTGACAGTTAAGTGTAAATCAAATTTATATTAACAAAGCTGTAGAACTGTGTAACGGGTTATTGTAAAAAAATGTCATTTTAAGTCAAGGTCAGATAGTTTTTTGACACGAATTAAAATTGATTCTTCAAACTTCAAGACACCACCAAAAAAAATTAAAAAGATTTATCTTTTTACAGTAGAACGTCGTTTATGCGAACGTTTATTAGCCGGAGCGTAAAAAAAATAGTTCCTTTACAAGGTTTTTGCAATAATTTTTTTTACTTTGACATTCAAATATTTTTCTCTCTGAAAATATATTCTAATTGTGAACACTGTATTTTTACTCACAGTGACTGACTTCATATAAGCGTATGAATGGATAATTTTTTATATTTACTGTCAGTTGAATTAGAATATGCATATAAAATTGCTTTAAGAATATTATAAAACTAAAAGGTTATTTAAAAGCAATTTTGGGGCAAAAGATGAACAATGACATACAGTAGAACGTCGTTTATCCGAACGTTTATAATCCGGAGTGTCAAATATCACAACCAAAGTCCGGATACGTTTTCGAACATTGCAATGCTCAACATTTGTTTCATGTGAGGAAAAAATTACGGGAAAACCCAAGGTGAGGGTTATCTGGAGAATTTCAATTGTGTGATTTGGTAAACATCTGCGCGGAATATTGGGTCAGTTTGTTTCCAAGTGAGGGAGTGTATACGTGCTCTTTTGTTGAGTTTTGTTGATGTTGAAACCTGGATGGCATGCGATGCAGAAGACTGTGGATTTCAAATCTAAATAATGACGAGATAGTGACTTCCGTGCAAGAAGAATCCGACTCTGTTGACGATGAAACGGATGAAGACGAGAACAAAAACAACGAAAGTAGCAAGGGTCTATCAAATGCTGAGACGTTTATTATTTACAGACAGCTATATAGAGTGGTACGAACAACAATTAGAGACCTAGGAGTGAAAAAACGAAGGTGTACAATGGTACAGCGAAAAAATAAATGATTATTTTTCGCAATCAAGATAAAATTGCGACATTTTGCACCTATTTTGCTTTTTATTCAAGCACGTTTCCGGCATGTGATGATTTTCAATATTTGTACAGTGTCCAGTATCATATACTGTATGGATCGCATTCGGTTTTCGGTTATCCGAATAATCACGTATCCGAATGGTGCCCGGTCTCAAATGATTCGTATAAACGACGTTCTACTGTAGTTTGATGGGGATGTGTGTGAAGTCGCTGTTTCATCCTTCCAATCAACTGTTTCGGATGAATCAAATGGCATATCAGCGGTCCTCCTTTATTCTGAATAAATACTTTAATTTTCTGTGAAAATAAAATTTAATAAGATATTATAAATTAAAAACATGCGAAAAAATCGAATCATAATTTATTGTTAAAATATTTTTAAATTCTTTCAAACAACAACAAAATAATTGATTCCATTAGTAATTTAGGCAGTGGCGTAACGGAGAATATTAGCCCCCCCCCCGCAAAGTCGAGTTTTGAACCCCAAGCCAAAATAAGTACTTTTCGTCAATCAGGGTTTTGGCCTCCCACAATCTCTGAGCCCCTTCCCCCGAAATGCGGGAGTTGCGGGGGTGTATGTTACACCACTGAATTTAGGTACGATATAAGAACTTTCACTGGTGCTATAATTTGCATAAACATCCACAGAAATTATTATATGAACATCAAATGGATTTTTTTTCTTCCTGAATTGAATCGAATGACCCCAATATTTAATCAGCTTGAATACCTATAGTAAACTGAACAGCCGTCGATAGCTCAGTTGGCAGAGCGGTGGACTGTAGGTGGTTTCAGAGCTGATATCCATAGGTCGCTGGTTCAACTCCGGCTCGGCGGAAATTGTTTTTTTTTTTTTAAATTGACTAGTGAAATGGAAATACATTCAGAAGTAGTCATTACAAAAAAATAATATTAAAGTAAAGCATTTATAATTAGTTTATATAATTTATTGTTACTTTTTATTTTTTATAAAGCCTAAAAGAAAAAAAATGTATCAATCATCTTGATCGCCGCCCATCCGGTATAGTGGTCAGTGAAGCTGACTGCGGTGCCGTAGGGACTGGGTTCGAATCCCGGAGAAGGCATGGATGTTTGTGTTGTAATCCTTTCTTCTGTCTGTGTTGTATGCCTCCGTGTTATACATTGCGTGTTGCACGTAGTTTCTAAATGTTAAACAAGAAAAAAAAATCATTTTGATCTAAATACAAGAGCCATAAGTAAATATTTTTTCCCTTTGTGTGAGAAGCATTTCGTCAAAAAATGTAATAATATGACCTGTCCTTACCCTATAAGCTAAGCAATTTATAATCATCCACTCATTAGAGCAAAGGTCTCCACCGGGCCGCGGACCGGTTCCGATCCATGGATCAAATAGTACTGGGTCACACAAGGAATTAATTATTGTCCCCAAATTATAAACGAAGCGAAATGTTCCTTTCAACGAAACGAATGTGTGTGTGGTATTCTTACGAATTAGTTAAACAGTCCATATAATTGATTGATGACGCAATTTTAAACATAGTAATGTTTAATGTGACAGGAACTTGCATTCCACAAATCAAGTTACACACGAACAATACTTACATTTTAGATACTGAGGTGCGCACAACAGTGCCCTCGCATGGCCAATATTTCGCACAATTATTAAATTATTTCTATTGTATTTATTGTGGTGTATTTCTCTCGGGTTTGTGCGACTTTCCATGGAAATCACTTCACATTCCATGTTAAATCATTTTATATAATTTTTTTTTTGGTATTTTATTCAGAGGACACGTTAAAATACAATTAAATTAAAATTATTAAAGCAAAACAATCTAAAATATACACAATCAACTCCACCCCCCCCCCCTCCGGTAGCGGGGTAAGATCATTAAACTTCGACCGGTCCGAGGCGATAAAGAGGTTGGGAAGCACTGCTTTAGGGAGTACCTAAAGCTGTAGCCCTAAGGTCATGCTCGTACTAGTGGTATGTACTGTGTTTGTCCCTGAAGACCTGCCGCATAAAACATCGTGGAAAGTAATTTATAAAGAATTTACGTCCCTTCTTCCCTGTGACCCGGCTAGAGGTATGGGAGGAACTAAATGTTCATACGACATGATGAACTTCAATTACTTTATTTATCATTAATTCAACTGATACACAAATAATCACTCTAAATAAGATAAGTTTAATCAGTAATAGAACGGAAATGAGACGAGATTGCGTTGGGGGGAATATATTCAATCATGCAGCTCTACATTAAAGATAACTTTATACAGAGCTTACGCATTTAATGACCGCACTAATAGTTTAATTTACTAACATGGACTTGATTTAAGATTACAGTTCCTGAACTCTTGCAATCTTCTATTTTTTTTCCACGTTGACTTTGACACTTCCCCAATAGTTAATCTAATCACTTTCTTAATATTCCAACTGCTGGCTTCTTACACTGTTTTACGTATACGTTTCACTGCTCATTTACTTCACTTTCAATCTATTCACAATTCACTAACTCTCAAACTTTCGAATAAAGAATATATATTAAACTTAATTTGCATAATCATGCTTTCTGCCCGTCGGAGAGGGTTGGTTGAAAATGCTGGTACAAAAGAGTTCCCCAGAGGTTAATGGAAAGACGCGTTCAGATCCGTCGCAAATTTCACCCCTCGAACTTCCGTAGGTAATTGGCTTCACTGAAGCAATGGTTTTTAGTCAGTGTCAGAGATAAACTAATGCATTTATTGTTCATTAACGTCTAGCTACGAAGTAACATGAGAGATAATGGGAACGAACTCGTAATTCAAATGTTGAAAACACTGACGATCTAAGCTCAGACTCCATCTCTTCTAATTTTCACATCTCACCAAAGTTTTTGAACCACAGTAAAACTATATTATCGTCAAGGATAGGGTCTGCAGCCCCGGGATCCCGATGTTTCTTCAAATCCAGGAATCCGGCATTTAATTTTTATCTGAATTATATTTTGATGTTTTCTTCTCATCAAAATGTTTTAAGAATTTAACTCTCAGAAAATATATATATATATATTTATCAACGTATGTGGAATTTTTTTTTTCTTGTGCAATTATTTTTTTTCGTATTGATAAATATACTGAAGAATTAATCTAACGAAACAACTTTAAACTCTGAGTTCTAGACTACTAGACGCACAATTTATATAATTTTTACACTTAATATTCAGATTAAAATGGCACAGACAAACGGCAACAGGTTGGAATCACGTGATACACTGGCAAACATTTGCAGGTGCTACACGCCGTAAATTTATAATGGATCTTGAAAGACTTGACGCTTCAAATCCCATTGCAGAACCATACAATGTATCTTCTATTTCAAATAAGTTAACATTTG
The DNA here is from genome assembly GCA_019973975.1 of Trichonephila clavata. Taxonomy (NCBI): domain Eukaryota; kingdom Metazoa; phylum Arthropoda; class Arachnida; order Araneae; family Nephilidae; genus Trichonephila; species Trichonephila clavata. Next base: position 6,090 of record BMAO01023799.1, read on the forward strand.
AAATTGATTAGTATTCTGATTCAATAACTGAATCAATTTGTACACAAAAACCATTAAGTGTAGCAGAAGAATTAGATAAAGTTATCATAGAGGGATATGCACCAATGCAGCCTATTAGATTTGAGACACTGTCATCAAAAATTCAAAGAGAAATGTCTCTTTTTGAAAATGGAGGGAGACGTGGTGACTACCTGGAAAGAACATTCTCCTATTTAAAAACGATAAGGCCTACTAGTGTAGAGTCTAAACGACCCTTATCTTCGGCAGGATAGTTTAAACTTTACATAAGAAGACGTTTGAACGATGAAACACTGAACGAGCTGTGTTTTTAAACGCTTATTTATAAAAACACAACAAATGAAGAAACGTTTTTTAAAAATTTCATTATGCACTAAATTTCACTTGTTCTTTTATGATTAATTAAATTTTGTTATGATTTCTTTCAATAAATAATAAAATTAAACCCATTTTTTTAATTATGCCTACAGTTTTATTACGTAATTTAAACTATGCTAGTGTGTATTTTTCATAAATAGTCTAACCCTAATCCCGGGATTTAGATAGAAATCTAGGTATTGAAACTATAACACGGAATTACAAACCCTAGGTAAGGATAGCTTCTTGAAAAAAATTATATATAAAAGGTTTCTTATATATATTATAGATAAATTTAATGCAAAAAAAATTTAGCTGCCTGCCATTTACCCTATCTCTCTCTCTTTTATGCTACAGGAGTTGATATAAAAGCAAAATATTTAGATTTTACTATAAAATCAATTAAGCTGTGAATTTGTACAACAAAGCATTAGAATAACTGCATCAAAAGGAGGTTTTTTTTTATTTCCAATATCGAATGATCGCAATATTCAATCTGCTTAAGTTTGTTTACTGCAGGCTGAACAGCCGTCGATAGCTCAGTTGGCAGAGCGGTGGACTGTAGGTGGTTTCAAAGCTGATATCCATAGGTCGCTGGTTCGACTCCGGCTCGGCGGAAGTTAATATTTTTTTATATATATATAAAGTTAAAGCATAAAAAAAAAACTTGAATGCAAAAAAAAAAAAAAAAAAAAAAAAACATTTGTGTGAAAAGTATTTTTTAAATGGATATTCTTCTAAATATGTATATCTAATTTGACTGTAAGCATCAAACTTCATAATTTGAACTACGATTTTGGACCAGGATGACACATGAGCTGTGTGTGTGTCAACCCTTCTCCTAAGTTCCACACCCCACTAATGTGATGGCTTTGATCCCCGATGTGGCAGCGGTAGTCTTGTGATCAAGGTAACGTGGCCTTGACCACTAGGTTACTGCTGTGGTCTCGTGGCCGGCGTGTCATGAGTTTGCGCTTAGTACCGCTGAAAGTCCGCAGTGCAGAGGGGAGTGAAGCACATTAAATATATCGGGGCTCAAACGTCCCCGTGGGTGTGATGTGGAAGTTTGGTGAGGGGGTGCCAGCTCAGGTCTCATCACTTGACCATGGTTCAAAATTACGAGGTCCGTCGCCAATAGCCCTCGTGAAGCTGAACAGTGCGAAGCTAATATTCACTCACACTTCATCCATTGTCAAATGATGAAACAATGGGACTATTTTAGATGATCCAAATTAAGACATCATCACGCCTAATTTCCCCATCACGCATCAGTACAGATATTGAGCCACTCCATTACACGATGGTTCTTGATAGGGATTCAGTTTGTCAACATGAAGAAAAATATGAATAGATAATTATACCTGAAAAATGGATTAAAATATACTGTATTTGATTATTACAAGATAAATTATATTTTACTGTATACAAAAGTTTAAAATAAATTTTACTTTGTCTATTCCATTTTACATAAAATTTCCAAGTTTCACTAGAACAATTTCCGTAATAAAATACATTTAATATTAAAAAGTCGGGACATTAATTTGTGCTTTTCAATTTCTCTCCCAGATACGTTCGTAAACTTAGCTGAATAAAATAAACATATTTGCAAAATTTCAAGTCTTTTGGGGTCTAATAGTTCAAAAAAAAAAGGGATTTTTTTAATCTATAAAGCTCCTGTAGCCGCCTTGGTAGTCGATTTTTGCAACACTCGTTATCAGGGATCTCTTCCCCTAAAAAAAAGCATGTTGACCAAACATGGAGTAATAATTAAAACAACAGGATTTTTTTTATCTATAATACCCCTTAGGGGTGAAGTTCCGCAAAAACCCTTTTTTTGGAACGTTTGGTCAACAAGTTAACCAAATGTAAAGTCTTGAGGTCTGACAGTTCAAAAACGGGAATTTTTATCTATAAGGGCCTCTGCCACAGCCCCTTAGCTAGGGACTGTATCAAAACCTATTCTTAGTGGATCTCTATTCAACCGAAGGTGACTGTGAAATTTTTTGTTTCTGTGGGTCTAATATTTCCGAAGATTTCGTGGTGAGTGAATAAATCGCTTGTCTCATTTATTGCATTAGCTAATAATTTCCAAAAACATAGATTTCAGTAATATGGAAAAATGTTCGAAATGTTTTCAGGAATATAAAAAATACTAGCATAGTGGCTGAGTAGTAGCGTATCGTGCTTTTATGCCACAGATAAGGGGTTCAAAACCACGGGCTGGGCAAGGTCAACTCAACCCTTCAATTGGTCGAAAAATGAGTACCAAGCTTACCGGAACATCTGCTCGTGCACCACGGCGCCCAAGGTCATGAACACTAAGATGGGCACAGTTGGTCTTAGTTCTCATGGTTGTTGCGCCACCGAGTTTAATTTTATAAAAAATATGATTTGCAACAATTTTATTGATATTAATAACCTCTCGATAGGCCAAACGATTTAAAATTCCAACTACCGTAAAATCCGGCATGTAACGCGCACTCTATACTTTCAAGCTGCATTTTTTAAACTTTTAGGCACCCCCGTTTTTTTAAGGAGAAACCTGAAATATACTGTTATGTTTTGAAGTCATTTATTCGAAGTATTATCCCAAGAATTAGAAAAATAGTATATTTCTAAAACGTCAACACTTTAAATTTACATTAGAAATGCCAATTCTTTTAAATAAATTCTGTTTCTAAACACGTAGAAGTCCAATTTTTTTCTATGTTCATCTCTTTTTTCACATTTTTAAAATTCTCACTTATATACATGGCGTATAATGCGCTCCCATGAAATACGATCTTATTTTTTGTGTTAAAAGTGCGTGTTATACGCCGGATTTTACGGTATTAACTCCTTATTTTGTTTTTCAGAATAAACAAACTTCAATTTTGGAAATGAGCTGAATAATTATTTTTTGTATTTTTGAGAATGGTTTGGAGTGAAACATAGTTTTGAATTTACGATCATTAGACTACTACTAAAACTATGCATCGGCCGTCACAAGGATAGCTTCTCTGGGATAAAAAATGATCATTGTACTAATGTTTAAAGCAAAATTTAGTTCCCGACAATCCCTCCCTCCCTATTTTTTTTCATGTTAAAAAATTGATACTAAATGCAAAATATTTAGATTTTATCAAAAAAGATCAATTAAGTTATGGATTTGTACAAAAAAGCATTAAAATTACAATTTGCTGCAAATTTTTTTATTTCAATATCTAATGATCGTAATATTCAATTGGCTTGAAGTTTTTTTACAAGAGCTTGAGTAGCCGTCGATAGCTCAGTTGGCAGAGCGGTGGACTGTAGTTGTTTCACAGTTGATATCCATAGGTCGCTGGTTCGACTCCGGCTCGGCGGAAGTTTACTTTTTAATGAAGTTAATTCTTAAAAACAAAAACAAAAAAATTCTAAACGTACTTTTTAATGAATATTTTTCTTAAGCCCTTAAGCGGTCAATTTTTTTGCCCAAAATGATCCAAAAAAGTTTACATTTTTTTTAATTGCATATAGCTAAGCATAATACTTAACAAAATACGAAAAAATAAAAGAATTTTATTTTAATTTTCAATTTTAAAGTTTTCACGCGATTTTTTATTTTATTATTGTGGAACTCAAAAAGCCCTAAATGTTTGCTTTTATAAGTACTTTCTTGCTATGAAGAATGTTTCATATATCTTAAAAAAAGTTTTCTCACGCTTTTAAAAAAAATCATGTTCGTACTTCTTTTTCAAACAATTGAAGATTTTGAGCATATATATGCGCACACAATTTCAAGCTTGGTGTAATACTAAGCCTTACATTGCAATGAGGACATAGATAATATCGGCTTTTTTAAATTATCTTTCCATTTACATTTCTTCTCTAACAACAAATTGCATATTGTCTTTTATCCCAATCCCTGTTCTTTATTGAATATTTTCAAGAATTTAAATTCCTGCCTTCGATGAAAAATTCCCATCTTCACCACAAAGAAAATCCGGATGAGAAGTATTTCAGTACCCTATACAAACTATATCTGTTAAAAAAATACTAGCTCTAATAATCTCCTATAAGAATAAAATATATGTGCAAATCAAAGATAGAAAGAAGGAAATACGAAAATCCGTATAGCAAACTGGCAAACCAGTTGAAACCTGCTTTGGATAGCTAGTATTAATTAGTTAAAAGGTTAATGTGTATGTATCTAATGTTGGCTATCAGCTTTGGACTTCATTTTAAACTATGGTCAAATGACGAAGGTGACAAATGTGGGAAGGGGGGGGGAATCCATTCTTCTAATTTCCACACCACGCTAATATGATGACATGGATTTCTGAAGAACTTAACATGCATCTGCCCGTCTACACGGTGCGACACCAGAAGCACAAAGACTAGATTCCTCGACTCGACTGAAAACATGTTAGCCACAAGATCGTGACCAATGACCATTCGTATACCACAGTCGTAGCCACAATATATTTAAAAGAGAAAGTGAATGTGTGTGAATGAATGTACCATAAGTTATATAAGTAAAAAAACTATTATTAAGTAAATGTTACACTTAAAAAAAACCTGTCGTGTATTTTTTAAAGACTGAATTATAGTAAATCTGATGCAAATAAAATAAATTGTCATTTTTCTATATTTATAAAACATGTTTATTTAAAATTCATTTGCGCGTAGAACATAAATCATTCATAAATATGTATAAATGTACATTGGTGTTCAAAATTAAGTGGGAATAAAACTATTGGGTAGATTTTAATGAAATTTGATATGTACATAGGTCTGATGTAATGCAAAAAAAAAAAAAAAAAAAAAAAAAAACGGGTTGTGTGTGTGATATAATCAAGCTGATATAGGTTTTATATAATACCTTTGATACCGCAATGCTCGATTTCTCGGACATCAGAGGGCAGACAACGGGTCCTTGGCTTTCGCCGTACTTTCAGATGGGGAGAACCAGGGACCCTCTACCTGCCCTATCTTCGCCTTTTTACGGGTGCAGTTAGCCCTGATTTTATTCTAATGGATGTCAAGACGAGGCACATAGAGCTCATCTGAACGACGAATTTCTGGAATGATATTCGCTGAATGGATTGGCTACAGACCTCATACGTGGGAGGTCTGGGGAGGCAATTGCAACTCGCAACTCCCCTCCGAGAACATCCAAGGCTTGAAAACAGATACCATATTGGCTAATATATAATATTGGTTAATGATTAGCGTTTTTTAAAGAATTCAAGAAAAATTACAATGTTTTAACCTTTTACTACCGATGGTACTTATACCACTCACTTTAAAGTTACATAGAATAACCATTTTTACGAATACACTGACTATACTTAGCAGGAATATTCTTTTAAACTACAACTCTTTCCCTATATACGGCAGCACGGGTTCTATGCGGGAACGTCTTAAAACTCTTTGAGGCCCTGGGCCCAGACAAATCTTAAGATTTTTGAGGCCCTGGGCCTCTATGAAAAAGTAGGCTCTACCGGAAATTCTAAAAGTAGACAGTATATAGCATGCATTGTCAAACACTCGTTCAAACGGTCATTTGAAACAAATAAATGTGCACGACTAACTATCACAAAAACATAGGCGCAAACCGGCTCGACCGATGGCCGCATTTCGACTAAATGAGTTGCATGATTGTTTATAATAGTAGGCCTAAACCTGGACATGGACAGTGGTCATCACATAATATAGACTTAACACTTTTGCCAGTTAACATGCATTTTGAAATTTACTATTTTTCGGAGAATATATTCGAGAATAATACATGAGCATCAATATTATCCAGATCATGATCTTATTAAGACAGAGTCGAGAACGCGAAACGAGGCCCCCACCGAGGGTGAGGCCCTGGGCCCGGCACAGTTGGCCCATGCCTTAAGACGTCTCTGGTTCTATGATGAGTATTTTAGAGGGGAAGGCGAAGAGTTTTACTGCAGAAGTTGGGTTTTCAGCTGACATTTTGATTGGATTGCGATAATTTCCATTTTTGTTCCAACAAAGGTATTTAATGTCAAAAGGTAAGTGTCTTATTTTTTTATATGTTAAGGAAGACCTAGATAACGATTTGACTACTTATTTTAAGAGAACAGTGTACATAATTAATTTTACTGTTGAATAATTTTGTGGTACTTATAAGTACCGACAGCACACTGGATGTTCGAGCAAAAATTAATCCCCCCCCCTTCTGTGTGGCTTATTGTTGTTTTTTGTTGTGTTGTGGAGTCATCACTATAGTGCAATAGACTTATGCATTTTTTTTTTTTTTTTGGCATTTCTTTTAGTTTAACTTATTTATTTTGCTATTTTATTATTTATTATAACGTTTTCAAAAAATTTTAAACTTTAAATCTGAGCTTGTTTTTTTTTTGTTGTTGTTTTTTTTTGCCATACAATTAAATGAAATATCTATTCTTATCTCAAAAACTAACAACATTTTAACTTCTTTATGTATAACTGAGATTTGTAAATAATGATAGGAGATTTTCAAGGTGCTATTATTATTATTATTTCCTTTTCTTAGAATGTCTTGGAATTTCATTTTCTTAGAATAACAACAAATGCAAATAAAAAAAAATTCATACACTATATATAATATATTCAGAATAGTATCTCATCCTTCTGAGTTATAAAATGTGGTAAATAATATTTTTCTTTTTTTTAATATCGTTTTATTAAGTTTGTTTATTTATTTTTTAAAATTTTGTCAAATATATATACACATATATAAATTAATAACTTATTAAACCAGTGTACCCCAACCCTTTTATCTCCCGAACCGGTCAACGTTTCATAATTTTACAATGGTCCGCACGCGCGCTGAGAGTGGGACGTTGATTGTTTAGATTTTATTGTTAAGATTGTTTTAATAATTTTAATTTAATGGGCTCAATTCACATGTGATGTCATAGTCACATGATAATGATAATCACGTGTTTGTAGCTAATTAGTTCAAAAACTCATGTAATGTTATCGTTACAATAAAAGCAATCATGTGTTTCTAGCTAATCAGTTCATACGTTTCGTTTTTACGAACTTTTGATCTTTTCATAGAAACTTTCTCTTCTAAAGTACAAACTTGTCAACAACAATAATGCACGTAGGTAGACAAAATGCATTTTATATTTAAAAGTACATGCATATAATAATTTTTAAAACTTTTTAAAGAAATTTATTTTTTCATAGCATTTGAACACTTTTATCCAGTTATAAAATTTGAAATTTTACCCAAGTTTTACAAGTAGAACAACAAGTACAATTACTTTGATGTGTGTTTTGAATTCAATGGAGAACAAGTGATTGTCTTTATCACGTGACCGGCATCAATTGCCCCATTGTATTTAAATGTATATGTCTTTAGAATAAAAGTTACACCAAAAAATGAATAAATTATTTAACATGGAATATAAAGTGATTTCTCCTTGTGGAAAGTCCCACACCATAGTAAATAAAATGGAAATAATGTAATGTTTTTTGGGTGGCCCGGGACCATTTTATCCATGGACCGATACCGGTCCACGGCACGGGGGTTGGGGACCACTGTACTAAACTACTATTATTCTCACTTAAGATAAAACAATACTTTGAGATTATAGGTCGAAGTAGAAAGCCACAATAACGTACTTGTGAATTCTTACGTAATTTCAAAAGGCACCGACTATGCACGTGTGTTTATATTATATATATATATATAACAAAAATATACAAAAAATAGTTATATACCTAAGATAACTATAGTCATGATAGAATAGATTTAGCCACAGAAATACTAGAGCAAACTCCTAGCCTTAGGAACCAGGAATGCAGGTTTAAACAATGTTTTTCAGCCAGCCAACCTTCACCTGAATTTGCTAATACTCTGGGCCATAGGGAAAGCAATAAATTTCTAGAGAAGTTTAGCTATCATTATAGATAAAACCATAATCTATTAATGTAAAACGATAATATTATAGCCTGCAATAATTACTAAAATATTAAAAATCAAACTATTAGATAAAGACTTACCACGTGACTCATATTCCCCGGCTATGGACAATAACAGTATCACATAAAATTATTAAGTTTTGATAAAATAGCATTAATACTATATATACACATTTAAAAACTCTATATTTTATTTTAAAATTCATAGAAAATAAAAGTACCACCCAGAAATATACAATTAATTTTTAAGAAAATATAATATTGTTATTTACTTAGCTAGAGGCGCCATCTATCTATAAACTGTACAACTAATAACTTTTTTTATTTAACTGTTAGGTAACTTTTTATAAAATTAGGAGGGTATCTGTGTTCCATACAATGTTTAATAAAGTTATTAAGATTTAAATATATATTAAATTTATCTCTAACTAATACGTTATTACGATAAATATAATTGAAAATAATATTTCTATAAATTGATATAGAATTCCAGTAAGGCACTTTAAGAATGTTAAAATTAAAATAATCTCTTTTATCATAAATATTGCTATGTAATTTATAGTCCTTAATACACAATAATACATCCAAGTAATTAGTTTTAACTGGATTACTATTAATTTTAATTAGCTTTAAATATTCCGGATAAAAATTAATAATGGGGTTAAAATTATTATTTTTACCAAAAATAATTAGGTCATCTATGTATCTAAATATGTAATAATCATTATTAATAATATAATTATTTTCGTAAAAGTGTAAATATAAATTAGCCAAACTATTGCTAGCAGGGCCACCTTGAGGCAAACCTTTGGTTTGTTTGTACAGAGAACCATTAAAATTAATGTAGTTTTCTTTTAAGACTAAATTTATTAGAGTTCTAAATTTTTGTAAATTAATATTAAGGTTATAATTTCTTTGATTATCTAAAATTATCCTAATTATATCATTGATATTAATGGAATTAAAAAGATCTTCAAAGTCATAACTATGAACTGAATATATATATATATATATATATATATATATATTACTGCATTATAACAGAAAATTATGAAACTCAAAACTGATATTTTCGTTAAAAAACTCGTTTTCAAGTTACATTCATAATTTTCAACACTCATAATATTCCACTATAATTATTTTAAATTTTGCAAAAAGTAACAGCAAGTAGTATATATATCGAAGAAAGGTTTCGCATGTTGCCATAAGTTGCCCGATAAGTATATGATATGAATTTTGATGTTTTATGTATATTTATTATTCAATATTCTTTTCTTTCCTAAGCAACGTATGACAAATTTCAAGCTGTTAAAAAAAAATTAATTTACTTTTTATCTAATTGTAAACAGTTATTTCGGAAAGTATTAAAAAATACTAAAATCAAACTTCAAACAATTTCTCTCTTTTCTCGTTTTTATTTTTCTTCTACTATGAAAAAAATTGAGTTAAAAGAAAATCTTTGAAAATCGTTTGAAGAAAATAAATCTTAAATCAATTTGAGGTAAAGACATAAAACAGTATGTGTGGAAAAATTAACCAAATAAACTTGAGATCTCTTTTAATTCTTTGATTAAAAATAGAATCAAATATCGTTTGCGGTCTTAATTCTTCTTTACTTATAGAAAAGAAGGAAATTAAAAATGGACCGACAGAAAAGAGGCGTGCTAGAAAGATTGAAATATATTTTTTAGCTTTTCGGGTTGAGAGTGAGATATATATTTTTTCAAACAAACAGAATGCCTTCTTTTCTCGAAACTGTCTGCGATATCGTTTGAAGAATTCATCTCATGCGTGCCTACGGGGATATTCGAAGTTAATCTTCCGATTTTCCTGTTCCATTTATCTCAGGTTGAAAAATATAAAATACGACATCAAAGCGATGATTGATATATGTGTTTCTTTTGTTTATGAACATAGACTGTAAACAATAACCTGTATTCAAGCAAGCTATTAGATGAATCAGAAATATAAATCCTAAAACGCTAAAAAATGTTTTTAATAATGATTCCGTGTTCGCCATTTTTCTTGTAATTTGCATTGTTTCTGGTAGGGGATTGGAAAAAGGCCTAAATCTGAGATGTTTTAATCCTTTCTTTATTAATACTAGAAAGACTGAAACTTAGTATATACAGTCGACTCTCGATAATTCAAAGTTGAAGGGACCAATGAAATACTTCGAATTATCAAGAGGGAGGGAAAAAACTCCCAAAATACATAGACATTTTAGAGAAATATAGAAATTTTTTCTAGCACATTTAAATTTGAAACTATGTAATAAAATAATTGTACAAATGTATAAAATTATTTTAAAATCTCTTTAAAAAGTACATATTTTCAGTATAAATATTAGACAGAAGTTAAAAGTCATGTATTAAAAGCATACATTTATATATTAAAAACAACTATTAAAACTGTACATAATTTTTTTTGACGTAAAAAGCTGTTATATGGCATTCAATCTAACTTTGCCAATAGATTTTTCTAGAATAAATGAAGCATGAAAAACGTCCACACCAACATGATTTTGAAGGAAAAGTTGCGTAGTTTGTTTAGTGACACTTCAGCTTCTATCAGAGTTATCGGAGTCAATTCCGATGGTCATCAAAGGGGTTACGTTAAAGTTGCGACAATACAACACAAAACATGAACGCTCCAATGTGGTTGCTATAGGACTCTAGATAGTAAGTGTTCGAATTGTCGAGAGTTTTTAGTGTTTTAGTTGGAAATATCAAGAGTTTTTCTAGAGGCTGAGCATATACTTCGAATTAGCGAGAGGTTCGAATTATCAAAAGTTCGAGTTAGCGAGAGTCGGCTTTACCTATATTGCCCAAAAGCAGTCAAAAGGACTGCATTGTGAAAGAATAACTAATGTGTAAAGAAATTTGTTTACAATTAATTTTTTATATTTTTTATATTATTTAGTCATATAACAAGTTATTAGTAAATATTAACAATAAAAGAATTTATTTCTCTTGAAAAAGAAATATATTCTAAAAAATTCGAAGAAATTGTGTCATTATATGCGTAGTTGTTTTTCTAATGAAATTAAAAAGCAGTTAAATTGACTTCCTTGGATAATCTAGTTTTAAAAAAATATTCCGACATAAACATTGTACTCTGATTTCGATAACGTAGTCCAGCACAGCAAATTTTAAAAGTACCATTTACTTTTCTTTTCAATCACTTTATTTTTCTCTATACGTTTTACTTCTTGCTTTCATTCCGAGTATTCAATAACTATTAGATGTTTAACTCCATTACAGCAGAACGTCGTTATCCGAATCAATTGGGACCGGACACCGTTCGAAAACGCGATTGTTCGGATAACCGAAAACCGAATGCGATCCATGCAATATATAATACTGAACACTATACAAATTTGAAAATAATCCTATGCGGGAAACGTGTTTGAAGAAAAAGCAACATAGGTGCAAAATGTCGCAATTTTACATTGATTGGGGAAAATAATCACTTATCTTTCTCTGTACCATTGTACACCTTCGTTTTTTTCAATGCAAGGTCTCAGATTCTCTTCAGCAGCAGTAGTTGAGTACGACAGCACTCTAATTGCTGTTCGTACCACTCAATAGCTGTCTTTAACGCAAGAAACGCGTCAGCATTTGCTACTTTCGTTGTTGTTGTCCTCGTCTTCATCCGTTTCATCGTCGACAGGATCGGATTCTTTTTGCACGGAAGTCACAAACTCGTCATCAATTAGCATTTGAAATCCACAGTCTTCTGCATCGCATGCCATCCAGGTTACTACATCAACAAAACTCAACAAAAGAGCACGTATTCACCCCTCACTTGGAAACAAACTGAACTAATATTCCGCGCAAATGTTTACCAAATCACACACAGCAGAAATCCCCTAAATGTCCCTCACCTTGGGTCTTTCCGTCACTTTCGGTCTCACAGGAAACAACTGTTGAACATTGCAATGTTCGAAAACGTATTCGGACTTCGGTTCGGATGTTTGACGCTCCGGATAATAAACGATGTTCTACTGTAGTTTAAAAAAGAAAAACTACCAATGTATTAATTATTTTTAACTGAAATATTTCTATGTTTTTTTACATAAATAAATACAATGAAATACGCTTAGCACGAAAACACTAAAAACAAAATATCAGTTAACTCGAAATAATACAACGGTCTCGACAAACTACTGTGTATTTCCATGCGTGTTTTTTTTCTCTTAACACGGAACGAAAATAACTTAACACGAAAATATTTCCCTTCTGGGATTGAACAAAATACAGAAAACACCAGCCGAATTGGACTGTCCTATTGTGTTATCGGAAGAATTCATTGCAGATGATAATGTGTGTGCACCCCCAATCATGGCAGACAAAATCATTTTGGAGTTTGATCGAAGCTCAAAAAATATCATAGATGCAGATTCCGACGATGAAAATGAAATAAATAATGCAGCTGCTGTTTCCACATAAGCGGAAATGAGGAACATCATGAAGAGTATGCGCAGTTATATTTAGACGCACATTCCAATGGTAAAATGAATAACAAAATGAACGATATTGAACAATTTGTTGATAAATTGATGCTAAAAAAACAATGCAAAGAAAAATATCAGGTTATTTGAAAATTTTGCATTAAGTTTCTTGAAACTCTTGCGAATGTTTTTGTTTTATTGATTTTTATAAAATCTATGCATATCTATGTAAATAAATAAACTCTAATAAACTTGTTTATTATTTTTTTTTTGTGTGATACCCTATAACATGAAAATATATTTCAGTTTCGTGTTAAGCGATTTTTCACTGTATATTGATTACATAAGATTCTGGGCCTTCAAATCATTCTGAACTTTTTATTTATTTTTTAAAACTTAGTTTTTAAATAAAAAAAATAATAATAATTTAAATCGAGAGATGATAACTGATCCAAAATTCTTTAAAATGATAGAACAAGCAATACTGAAAAACTTGTACTTAGGCATTAATTTTCTAATAGTACATTCCCAATTATTTTAAACACTCTTGTAACGTATGGTCATTGCAAAAAGAACCAGCTTCATTTTCATTTAACAATACCGGAAACGTTTATTTATGTGCTGATTGGTTGACATGCATGTTGCCATTCGCTTGTATATAAATAACACTCATTACTGCGTCATATATGTTTGAACAATTTATATTTCTAATTATTATTCCAGGAGGAAATTAAGATAATATTTTTTAGCAAGTAGTAATTTTACCACAAATGTAATTTCAATTAATTCGCATTATTTTGCAGTTTAACGACAAAGCTAATTTCGTAAAAGGTTCTTGCTGACCATCCATTTCTCAAAAACTCTCTCCTAATGAATTCTTTCGACATTTAAAAAAAGAGCATCGTATGACAATATCTGGGAATGTACTTCATCTGAGACCAACGGACTCTGAAGAGACCTTGACTTCTCTTGGGAGCTAGCGGCAGGACTTGAATCTCACATTGATTGCTTCCTCCTCAGACAATGCAAACTTCCGTGCCTTATCATCAACTTGAATCTCGCTGACTCCTGCACTCAAGATTCAATTTCATACCGAAGCGGTATCATTATTAGTAAGAGATGCAAAATTATTTGCATACATTGTTAATGTCATTAAATTATAGAACTTTTAATCAAATAATAAAAGACAATGTTAGGTTTTTATTTCAGTTAAAAAAAAGATTTTCATTTGGAAACCTATTTTTAACTGGATGAACAACACCTGTTTTTGCTTGAACCCAGTGACCCCAATCTAATAAGTAGTTTAAGTTTATTTACCTTCTAGGAACAACCGTCGATAGCTCAGTTGGCAGAGCGGTGGACTGTAGATGAGAGATAACAGTATCCATAGGTCGCTGGTTCGACTCGGCTCGACGGAAGTTAATTTTTAGAAATTCATACGCGTATTCAAATAATAAAAATTTGAAAAATAGGAGAAAAATTCTTTTATTAATTTATAAACAAAAAATGTTTTATCATTTTATTTTTTAATACTTTTTGAAGAAATTAAAATTAAAAAAAATATAGATGCATAAGTATTTAAAACCAGTGTAACAGAAATGATAAATTTTGTGTTCCGTTTTTTAATTTATCAATGGTCACTCTACTTAGGGAGATTATATATCATCGCACTTCATAGAAATAAAAATTTAAAAAAAAAAT